>JABUQX010008455.1:0-2500 GCA_015478945.1 Trachelipus rathkii
CTGAGATCTCTCTTAACCATTCTTGCAACTTCCCTCACTCTACCTATTACCTTCTCCTTGCTAAGACCTCATCCCAAATAGCCTATTCCTTGCCACCATCAAAACTCAACACCATTCACTATCACGCTCTTCATTACTGTTAACATTATACAGATTCTCGAAGTGTTTCTTTCCACAATACCATCCATCCATTTCATCAGTTACAAAAAGACCATCCCTATTCATTATTCGAGCAGGTTCCTATTATTCCCATTCTTAACCTTTCGCGCTTCCTTCCAGAAGAACTTCCTTTTCCCTTCAAAGTCCATATTCATCCTCCTTCCAAACTATTTATTTACCTCTTCTTTTCTCCTACGTATGCATCTCTTAGTATTCCTCTTTTTTTCTCCTTATATACTTCCAAACCATCTTTCTTTTGAAACTCATCATTGGCTTTTAGCACACATTCAACCACGCTTCTTTTTTTAACTTGTAACCGCTTTGCATCATCCTCTTCATTCCACCATTCCACTTTTAACATTCTTACTTCCTACTTTAAGCACATCCACTACCTCCTTTGCACTGCTAACAACTGCTGTCCTTCATTTGCTCTCGGATTTTTGTTTCAACTTGTTCAACATTTCAACTGATTTACTTGTGATGCTCTTAGAAATATATCAGCCTTATTACTTGTGTCAACTTAACTTCTTCTCTCTGAATTCTACCCACTTCTTTTCGTATCATCTTCCTCTCCATCCAAGCTCCCACTAACTTAATTTTACATAGAACAACATAATGATCCGATAATCCCATTCCTACTCCTCTCATGATTAACATCTAACCACATACTGCAAGATCTCCTTCTTCGCTAACACAAATCAATCACAACTTTTTCATTTCGGAACCATCTCTACTGTAACACTAACTTAGTACATCTCATGGTACTCTGTGTTTAAGAGAAAGTATTACTAGCACACTACCTCGTCTCTCTTCACAGAAAGGTCAATTCATTTCTCCCTACCTCTCTTATTCATCTCAACGACACCCCCCAAACACCTTATATATATATAATATATATATATATATATATACTATATATATACTAGTTAATATATATATATATATATATATATATATATATTACTATATATATATACTATAATATATATATATATATATATAATTATATGTATATATATATAATATACATATATATATAATATATATCTATATATATCAATATTATCATATATATATATATATATATATATATAATATATTAATATATATATATATATTATATACTATATAATAATATTATATATATATATATATATATACTATATATATATTATCATCATCCTCTCCTCCGCAAGAATGAGGGTAAGGTGTGTAGCATACACCGGAACAGGAAAGTTGTTTAAAGAATATGACTAAAGTCGAAAAGAAAGCCTCCTTTATACCTTTTAGTGAGAACTCGTCGCAGTCAGAAAAGTCCCCCGTAAGGCTTTACAGGATTGCGACGGACCCTCACTGTGGCATCTCGTCAATGTAGGGTTCATCCATTGGACCAGGGTTCTCAACCATACCCCCTCACACCCCCCCCCCCACTATCCCACATTTTTCCCGCCTCAGCCAAACTCGCATTCTTCTCCTCCAGGCATTCCTTTACTGACTCAATCATCTTTTTCTTCGGTCTCCCAGCCGGTATATCACCAACACACTCACCACTATGCATCCGCTTAACCAACCGACTATCTTTCATCCTTTCCACAAGACTAAACCATCACAATGTACTCTCGTTTATTCTGTCATTTATTCCTTTCTTCACACCACATAAGTCCTTAATACGTTCATTCCTCATTTTATCAATTCTCACACCTAACATGCCCTTGAGATTGTCAATCTGAACACATTGTACTTTAGATTTATACCTCTTATTACAGACCATAGTTTCAATACTGTACATTAACGCACAGGTAACAACATGCCCTCATTTAAAACCCTAGCACAGTCAAAACTTAGTCCCATTACATCCACCAAGATTCTAATAGGCACCCGCCCCAACCTTCCCTATAACCTATTCACAACTTTCCTACAACCTCTGTCATCATTGCGTCCACTTTTTCATCAACAGCATATCTAAATATTTAAACCCAGACACTTGTTCCAATTGCTCACGCATATTGCACCAACAGAACCACACCGAGGACTTTCCTCAACCTGACAAACCACTAAACATTCCTGTTTTCTAAGTTTACTTTCACACCCTTTCTTTTTAACACGGACACTGTTTATACTTATTTTTAACTCTTCGCAATCTTTAGAGATTCCCCACACAAAAAAAGATCAATCGCTATGATAAGTAGGACGCCCTCAACTCTCTTCCATTCTCTAACATTCTAACACCTTCCCCTGCCACCCCTGCCACCCCTGCCACCCTTGCCACCCCTGCCATTCTTTCAACCCCTGCCACCCCTGCCACCCCTAGAGAAATAACACCTCCCTGCCTTGCTCTGCT
>JABUQX010008455.1:12500-15000 GCA_015478945.1 Trachelipus rathkii
TCGAACCTCTCTTCAACTCATTTCAATTCCTGCTCACTCTTTTACTTCTACGATTTAACCCTCTCGTCCTAATCTTTCAATTCTATTTCTCGCTATCTGATAGAATTTCCGGTGGGGTCGTCTCAACCTTGTAATGTGAAATTCAATTCTTTAAACACTCAACTTCTACAAATCTCCCTCTCTAAGAACCTTCCAAACTTTATATCTCTTTTGACGTTCTCTGTCGTTCCTGTTGACAATATACAACATCCTTCGTCTTAAAATACAACAAAAAAAATCGTCTTGGAAACTCACGTCACATGGTGTTCAGGTTGCCTCAAAGAAATTGGGAGTTTCTGTTTAGACTGCGATGAATTTTTTTCTTTCCCTCTTCTTAAGTTACTCAGCTATACAAGGACCTTCATCCGCCCTTGTCATGGAGTACTGCTATCTATCTGGGTTCTCTGGGTTTCACGCCGGCTTTTGGATAGTTGAGTCAAAGGCCAAAAGGCTTAATAAAACTGTTCTTATATCTTTCCACTTTCACTTTGACCTTTAAATCTTTTCGGCGCGAATGTGGTGCTTATCCCGTTTCTATAGGTACCTGCAGCAAGTAGCTGCTCTGATTGACTTCTCACTCGCGTACCATCACACGACCCTTTCCGTCTCCCCTCGTCACTAGGGGTTCTGTGTTGCCACATGATTTTGTGTTAATAGTTGGTAACTTCTCCCGCAGGCTAGTTTTCGCTGCGGTGCTTTCCTTCGTTTCTTGCACCTTGTTCCCTGTGGAATGTCTCTTCCATCTCTGTGTTTCCCAAGCTGAATTTAATCTCCCCAACTTCAAAGCCTGCGTCTGTGCTCATTGCTGCGTAATTTACGTTAGCTGTTGACTTCTGATTCGTGAAACACCTCATCCTTGAATAGGGCTCTGCCCGTGAGTGGTGGTGACAATATATATATATATATATATATTATATATATATATATATATATATATATATATATATTATATATATATATATATATATATATAATATAATTATATATATATATATTAATATATATATATATATATAACATATATATATATTATATATATATATATATAATATATATATATAATATATTATATGACGTAGGCCGTTCCGCACAATCTGCGGAATACATAAGATAAGATTGCGAATTGCGATTGCGATAATTAGCGGAATGCTCTATATCATTTCCGAAATTTAGATTCCGCACATAAGAGGACTACCAAAAAAATTGTGGAATTTCAGTGAATGCCAAAATTTTATAGTCCCATCAAATTTTTTGACACTTTGGCGCCATCTTTTGACATTGGCAGCAAAACCGAAAAATCGGTTATTTTTTTTTGCAAAGGATTAATGTTTTAAGTCGTTTTCGTTTTTGCATTTGTGCTAAAAAAAATGCTCAAGTTTGCGTTCGTTTCGTCAACCTTTGCGCAAATCGAAAAAAACGCTCACCTAACGTAAAAAAAAAAATTCTCTTATTCTGTGTAGATATAGAAAAAATTCTGTATAAAATGCGCAAACTTTACAGAATTAGAAGACATTCCTTACGTTTGACAAGCATTTTTTTTTTACGATTTTGCGCTAAGGTATGACGGAAACGAATGAAAATTTGATAGTTTTTTTAGGCACAAAATGCAAAAAACGAAAACGACTTTACAATACAGCAATTTTCGTTTGCTAGGACGCGATTTATGCAAAAATACTAATAAAAATCCTAATTCAGTAATACAAATAAAATAAAAATTTTGCTTGAGAGTTACGATATAATTAAAGTATTTGTAAATAAGTAATTAATAATTAACAAAAACTGAAAGGCTTAAATGATGAATCAACCAATTTTTAAATTATTTTTCTTTTATACAAATTTCTTAAGCTTAATTATAATGAATATACATGTATGAAACCGTGTCACCGACTAAATTTCCAGAAATAAATGAATTGTACATAAACATAAATAATCGTATACACAATAAATAACATTGGTAACCAACATCGAAAGTCTATTACAAGTATCATATATATATATAATTATATATATATATAATATTTATATATATATATATTATATATTATATATATAATATATATATATTATATATATATATATATATATATATATTATAATTTTTCAAAATTAATTTTGAATATTCCCCAACGAGGCGAACCTACTAGGGAAGGAATTATGCGGTTATCCCGGCACGGATGACCAAATGATTATGCCGGCCGGATACCGGATAAGTCAAAAAATTGGCCGGATAGGCCGGATACCGGTAGTTGCCGGATATCCGGCCCATCCCTAATATATAACTATAATATAAGTATAATTTTATATATATGGTATTTAATATATATATAATATATATATATATATATATAATTTATGTATTACTATATATATATATACTATATATATATATATATGGTTAAATCCAGTTTAAAACCACAAATATCTGCAATCCATATCTCAAAAACTACAATAGCTACAGGGA
>JABUQX010008455.1:20000-22500 GCA_015478945.1 Trachelipus rathkii
ATTTTTCACTGTTAATAATTCGTTAATGCACAATACACATTAGGTAAAGTACATTTTATTTTATAACCAGTTAAAAATATTATTTATGAACAGTTAAAAATAAACAACTTAAATTGGCTACAAACAAATGTTAAAATATTAAAAAGATATATATTTCTTTTATAAATAAAAATTCAATTAAGTTTTTCAAAATTTTTGTGTGAAAAGTTTTTACAAAATTGTTTTGGGAGTCGAAAGGAGTAGGTTTTTTTTATGGACAACCGGCTTCCACTATCAACTTTTTTTGAAAATCGAAACCCGAATGTATGCACGGTTCCTTGATCAAAGAAATGATTGATTCCGACTCCCGACTCCCGACTCCCGCACTCCGACTCCATCCCTGAAATATATATATCTATATAATATATATATATATTATATATATATATATATATATATATAATATATATATTATTTATATAATATATATATATATATATATATATATATATATATAATAATATAATATATATATATATATATATATATTATATATATTATTATATATATATATAATATATAATATTATTTATAATAAATATATATATATATACTATATATATATATATATATATATATATATATATATATATATATATATAATATACTATCTAAAGCTATGCTTATGTATGTATATATATATTATATATTATATATATATTATATATATATACAGAAGAATTTGCTTCCCCCTTGAGGTTTTAACAGAGATGATAATTTTTATAACATTTAATAAATAACGAACACACTTAGAATTCACAAATAAAATTCACAATATAGTAAGTAAAATAGATGATTAATTATATAAATAATGCAGCCGAGCTTTCGTGGACGTTCGCGACACACTTCGTCATGTTTCAAATTCAGTCCTGACGAAGTGTGTCGCGAACGTCCACGAAAGCTCGGCTGCATTATTTATATAATTAATCATCTATTTTACTTACTATATTGTGAATTTTATTTGTGAATTCTAAGTGTGTTCGTTATTTATTAAATGTTATAAAAATTATCATCTCTGTTAAAACCTCAAGGGGGAAGCAAATTCTTCTGTAAATAATAAAGCTACGCGTAGATTGTAGTCATATACTCTATATATCATGGACCCCGTCTACCAACAAGAGGTTATTACTACTTTGAACACACACTATAGTCTGAAGAAGATTTTCTATAGATATCTGGATTCGCTTACAAAAGCCAACCTCGCAAAATGTAATTTAACCTTTCTAAAAAATTGCCTACAAGATTGTATAATTCCAAAAAGTTTCATCCCTAAAAATATTTATACTAACAAAACAAATCCATTCCCGGATATATATCGAATACCTTATTTGAATTGTATTCATTTTGACCATTGGAGTTGTATAGAATACTTTATAGTAGTATGGCATACTTTTTAAAGGCAAGTAACTCTAAATGGTATGTGTTATTATATCCGTTAATAACGCATTGATTGACAAACGGAATTGAGAAATGCGTAAAAAAAAATTGATTTTTCTTTTGCCATTTTATATAATAATGATATTGAAATGAATATAACTAATTCTTTTAATTGCCAAAATAAATATACAGTACATTAATTTATAATTTCACAAATAAATTAACAATTAAAAATAAATTAAAATAGAGCACAAAGGGTTAACGTTTTTTATATATTATAATTATTTTTATTTTATGATTTGTTCAATTTCTCCTTTTTGTTTATTCAAATACTTTAATAAAGGTTTATTATTATTATTATTATTATTATTATTATTATTATTATTATTATTATTATTATTATTATTATTATTATTATTATTATTATTATTATTATTATTATTATTATTATTATTATTATTATTATTATTATTATTATTAATTGTGAAAAATATTTTATTGTGAAGAGCAACAACCTTACATAAATCTTATATAGAAATATAGCAACAATGCAATTATATGCAACTCTTGTTTTCTTATTTTTCAGTCTCACTACAAAATAACAATTATAATAAATAAATTTATCATAAATGCAGTTTGGTGAAATATATTTTGAATCAGAATAAAATTTTTAACAAAAAATTGACATGAATTACATTGGGACTGCATTATAAACAGTGCTAAGTATCATGTATCATACTATGATTGAGTCTCATTCTTGCTAATGCAATTTCTAACATAAAGAAATCTAGAACTGTTATTTATGCTGTTTCACGAGAAAAAGAGTAAAATTATTATTATTATTATTATTATTATTATTATTATTATTATTATTATTATTATTATTATTATTATTATTATTATTATTATTATTATTATTATTATTATTATTAATTTTTTTAGTTATCATTACATAAATATATTACTTATTTAATAGTTCAAAATTATTATTATAGACCAACAGAAAAGTTATTTTGAATGTTTCCTTTCTTGATTAATAGCAAGGCGGATTTCCATTATATTTGATTAGGATTTAACAACATAT
>JABUQX010008456.1:0-2500 GCA_015478945.1 Trachelipus rathkii
TTCCTTTTCCTACTGTGTCGTCCAAGTTGAAGCAACCCCTATGTCCCCTTGTTATCCTTGTTATACTTTTATTATATTTCTTTATTTCCCTTTTCAGTGATTAAATTCTAAGTGTAAGTGTAACACACAGTCCTGTGTAACGTAATGTAATAGTGAAGTAGTAAAAACTTTTGTGTTACACTATAGTACATTGTGGTTGCCGAAATAGACGTATCTCACTTAGTGGTAACCCTCGTATGTACCCCCATAAGAGTCAGTATAGGAAGGTGCACTTTTCTTGTACTGTTTGTACTGTGAGTGGTTGCTTTCTAACGTAATAAAGTGTAGATCAAAAGTGGGCACCACAAATGATCAAATTCGTTTAACGTTTAATTATCATAAGTATCTTTGGCATACTTAGTACCAAAAGTAATCTTTCTTTTCCTTATTTATCGATCAACAAGAGAACATTGGGTAAGTTTAGCTTTGTGTGTTTTGTAAACTATTTTGCTGCCACTGTAATTTTGTCAGTGGTAGCAGAGCGTAGTTACGCTTCTGCTCTGGTTGTGTTGTGCGTGACGTGGTGTAACGAGGCAGTAGTGAGTTTCTTGTTGATTGGTTTTGGTTGGTGTGTGTACCGTGGTAAGATATGGGAAAGGAAGGTGATGGTAGTGGGAGTGGTAGTGGTACTGGTGATGGTAGTGGTACCGGTGATGGTAGTAAAAAGAAAGTAGAAGTAGTTGTAGAAAAAAGGGTGCGTAGAGCGTGTCCTGAGTTTAAAGGTGACCTAAATGCAGATGAGTATGATGTGTGGAAGAGTAAAGTGAAGTTGTGGTTTAAGATCTGTGGTGATGAATTTGAGCAACCAGCAGGTGAGATTCTGTTTGGTTTGTGTGCAAAGGCATATGAGTGTGTGTGGATGGTGGATTGGGAGTCGTTAGGTAAAAAAGAAGGACTGGATGAACGGTATGCGAAAGAAAAGCAAAGAGATAGGTACGATAAGTTATGTGAATATTTCTATATTAAAAGGAAGGATGGTGAATCTATGAGAGAGTATGCTAATAGGTATGAGGTGATTGAGAGGAGGTGTAAGATTGTTGGTAAAGTGGATTTGGGTGAAGACATGAAATGTGTTCATCTACTTGAGGGAGCAAATGTGAGTGAGAATCAAAGGCAAATGGTGTTAGCGTATTGTGGCAAGGATGAGTGGGTGTTCCGTACGTTTCGTGATGCTCTGATAAATATATGTGAAGGTTTTGGTAGAAAAGGTGAAAACAGAGAGAACAGAAGTGATGTAGCTGAGAGTTGTGAGAAGAGTTGGTATTCAAGTCAACGTGTGTCTGGGCCCAGAAGTGAAGAGTGGGTTAATGGTCAGTTGTTGAATGTGAAAGACAAGAATGGTGTAGTGAGTGAGTGTAATATTTGTAGGTCAAAGTTTCATTATGCGTATAAATGTCCGTCAAGAGGTAGAGGTGCTTATGGTGATAGTAGGGGAAGAGGTAATAGTAGTGTTGTTGGTGTTGGTAGAGGTAGAGGTAGAGTAGTGGAAAATGTAGAACATAGTGCAACAGGTGGTGGTAATAATGTGGATGATATGATTTTCTATGGTGAAAGAGTAAGGAGAAATAGTGAAGAAAGTGTGTGGAGAAGAAAGAGGTGTGACTTATGTAGATCGGATAAACATTTGTGGAGAGATTGTGATATATATGGCGATTATAGTGAAGTATGTGGTAAGAAAGTAGGTAACAGTGGGGTGAATAAGGGTAAAGTAGAGAGTAATGTAGTAAGTAGTAACAGTAGTAGTGTTGATAGACAAGTAGTGGATAATCTAGGTGGTATGGGAAGAGGTAAGAGCGTCTATGAGAGTAGTACTGATGAGTTTTTGGATAGTATGGCTGCGTTTTTGGGTAGAAATTCTGTAATGGATAGTAGTAGTGATAGTAGTGTTAAGGATAACGAACAGAGGTTGTGTCATACGTTGTTCGCAGTGAATGATGAAGGAAAAAAGGAGAACAAGAGTGTGGGAGAAAGTGGTGAAAAAGTAGTAGTGATGAGTGATGAGGAAAAAGAGGTGAATGTCAGTTGTAGTGAAAAGAAGACTGTGAAGGAAGAAGTGAGTGGTAATCGTGATCGTGATGTCAGTAGGTATGAGGATGTAAAAGTAGACAGAGGAAGTGAGGTGGCTGTTGTGGATGTGGAAGTGAAGTGTAGTGGTTCGAAAGTGGAAACAAAGTGTGCAGCAGTAAGTGTAGAAAAAGGTGGAGCGAGAGCAAAAGTAAAGAAAGTAAAAGTGGAAAAGAAAAGTAAGAAAGGTGAACGTAGTGCTAAGGTAAAAGAGTGGATGAGACGTAGAAAAGGTGAGAGATATTGTGCTTGGATGGAGAGAATTGAAGAGTACTTGTCTAGTGATGAGAGTGAAGGTGAAGTATTAGAAGATGGTAGGAGTTTATTGATGAGGTATGGGTATTATAGGGATTCAGACTTGTCTGATCCAGAGTGAAGTCGTGAGTATGTTTTAGTG
>JABUQX010008456.1:7500-12890 GCA_015478945.1 Trachelipus rathkii
ATATTATATATATATATAAAATATTTATAATACGTTTGTAATTAATAATTACTACTTCATTATCTATCGATTGATTGTATCTTTTTCAGTTTTTCCACTAATAAACCTATAAAAACGTCATCTGGCAAAAATATGTTTCAGTTTTTATTTTCGCCAAATTTAGGGGACAAGTGCCCTCCCTGCCCCCCCCCCTGTATACGCCCATGATAAGAGTATTGTACAATTGTCAGCTGATCCGACCGGGCGCGCTTGGCCGTTCCAGGTACTCAAATTTCCTGTTCTCTGATGGTTAATGTAATTTTTTGCAATCGAAGCGTTTTCCGAGTCGCATTTTGCACACGGTCTGCATTAGACTTCTGGAAACGCAGCATATGTATTTCCTTTTTTACTTAATAAAATTTATTGATCCGCTTATCCAAATTTTGGCTTACAGAACTAAGAGCTTACAGTATGATATGACAAGATGCCAGATACTTCTAGAGAGACTCCACTTGTAATCAGACAAGTTTTAAGGAGAAAATAGCTGCGTTTTCAGAAGCCCGAGTGCAGCCCGTGTGCAAAATTCGACTCGGAAACGCTTCGAATTGAAAATAATTACATTAACCAATCAGAAAACAGGAAATTTTAGTACCTGGAAACGACCGAGCGCGCCCGTCGGATAGCTGGCAATTGTAAACAATTCTCTTATTACTTTTATGTATCTATTTTATGAAAAGATACGATATTATTAGTATCCTTAATATAAAAGTTACTAAATATTAAAAAATTTTGGCAAGCATTCCGACACATGTTTTGTAAAAAGATTTGTTTGTAACAAAGTATTCTTCCGCGCAGCGCCCGTTTATTAATTCCCGAAATCGAGGTTTAACAAGCGGGCGCTGACTGTGATGCTTACATGACGTAGAAGTGCGCAAACGGGCTTTGGAAACGATGCATGTGCACCTGTGTGCCCGCCCGGGCTGCGGTCGGGCTTCTGGAAACGCAGCTTATGTTAAGGTGTATGCTGAAGTTGAAAAGTTCCGGTTCCGGCCGGAACTTTTCCAAGGTTCCGTTCGCGGAAGAGTGCGGTTCCGGCCGGAACCAAAAATTCTGGTTCCGCGTTACATCCCTAATATATATATATTATATATACTATATATATATATATATATATATATATATATATATATATATATATATATATATATAATATATTATATATAATAATATATATTATATATAATATTATATATATATATATAATACGGTATATATATATATAATATATATATATATATATATAATATTATATAATATATATATAAATATATATAATATATTATATATATATATATATTATATATATATTATATATATATATACTAATTATATATAATATACTGTATATATATATATATATTATAATATTTATATATATATTATATAATATATATATATATATATAATATATATATATATATATATATATATATATATAATATATATATATATATATATATATATGTGTTGAATAGAGAAAAAGAAAAATAAAGAATATTCGGCTAAAAGTATTCGGCCGAATAATCACTTCGCTATTACCGGCCCCGAATAGTTATTTCAAAGTTCGGTCATCCAATTAGGGAAAAATAAAGAAAACTTACCTGGTCAACAAAAAAAGGTTGAAATTTTTCTTGGATGGACTTTTGTAGCAGTAATTCGAAGGTGCTGATTCCAAATCTGATGATTCCATATATATTCTCGGATTTGCTTTATCACATCCCGTTTTCGTGCCAATTATGGATCCCATTTTGCATTATTCCCCCTAGGAATTGACAAAATATTGTGCGGCACTACGTAGCTGTATAGACGTTACCTTACCGCATATATCTACAGTACCAGCAAGTTTACTGCGGTCGACATTCGGGAAGAATGTGGTAACTTTAGTACGTCTACATGTAAGGATGCCAATGACCTGGGATGATGTCTATCATCCATTTGAAATACAGTCGGATGGTCCGTCATTTTTCACCCAGGGTGAACTGAACGATCTTGTAGGAGAGTTGTATTTGCCGAAGTTGTTCCTGAGCTGTTGGCTTCGAGGTTGCATTGAAAATGACTACTGGACCATGACACAAGAGTAACATTTATCGTAACATAGAAGCAGAGCTGCGGGAGGCTCTTCCAGTCAGATTGTAACCTTGTGTATTGCAGTGAAGTAGCAGGCCTACTACTCGCTATGGGACTCCCAGCATACGATGCAGGGGAGGGGCGACTGTTTATTGACACTCCAAGAGCAGTTTAAAGTGTGAGTTGTTACACAACGGCAACAGTTATGCTTCGGTTCCAGTAGGGTACTCGGGTTACGGATGAGAGAGGAGTATGCCAAAAATCAAACAGTTCTTGGAGAGCTACCAATATCAGGTACCAATGGATGGAAATATTGCGTCGGACCTCAAAAATTGTAAAATATTTGCTCGGTCAGCAAGGCAGTTTCACCAAATATCCCTGCTTCTGTGCTATTGGGACAGCCGGGCGGCAAAGGATCACTGGACCAAGAGAATGGCCACACCGAGGGGAAACCTTGACTTCCAGGTTGACAGGAACTCGTAGTGAACCCACTTGTACAGAGACGAAACATCATTTTACCTCCACTACCACATAAAACTTGGTTTGATGAAACAATTTGTAAAGGCCCTGGACCATGATTGTGAATGCTTCCGCTATATATGCTCAACGTTTCCTGGTCATGAGGGACGAGAAGAAAAAAGCTGGGATATTTGATGCCCCACAAATACGGACACTCCTACGTGATGCTGCCTTTGCTACAACAATGACTGTGTTAAAGGCAAGAGAGTGGAATGCTTTTTCAGATGTAGTACAGAATTTTCTGGGAACAGGAAAGGCCGAGAACCACTAACATTGCACAGGAACTGCTAGGACCAGATTTTCATCTCATGGATGTAGATGAGTAGTAAAGTTTGCACTGCCTACAATTCATCACCAGGAAATTTCCGCGATAACCTAGGCGATGTTAGTGATTAGCCAGAGTGAACGCTTCCATCAAGATCTAAAGTTCATGGAAGGACGTTTCCAGGGCAAGTTGGATATCAATATGATGGCCGACTATTGTCTGGAGCCTTGATGAAGGGAATCCAGACGCTATGCACAGTAGGTCGTCTACGAAGAGAAAGTTACTACCATCGTAGGTATGTTCTACATTAACAAACCCAATCCTTCTATTTACATTCATTGTTGTCCATATTACTCTTTATTCATAGTTGTATTTATATGTTTAACACATATCTATCAAAGACATAATGGAAAGCTTGTTTAATCACTTTTTTTTTCTTTTTGTTTCAATTTTTTTTTTATTTTTTCTCTCCCTTCATATATCCAATATATTATATTATATATATATATATATATATATATATATATATAATATATATATATATTTAGTATATATATATATATATATATATATATATATACTATATATTATATATATATAAATTGTGATGGACCCTCTTGAAAAAGGTAAAAATTATAAAATTTTACAATCTGTGTTACACACATATCTCACAAATGCGATGTAATATGCAAAAAGGAATACATTTTTGGAATCAGCACATCAATATAATCAATTGCGAAACCCTGTCCAAGGAAATTTCATGTTTACCAGTGTTATATGACAAAGTAATAAAACAAAAAGTAAATAAATTATTTCTACCTAAATAATCTTATTCATTATCATCATATTGTTTGAACTTTATAAATCTTTCGTATTTAAATATTATAAACTCATTTCTTTTGAATAAGCTCTAAGGTTAAAATGACAGAACATTAGCAGTTCTCCATTTTCAGGGGATAATCTATTTCTTGTGGCTTCATAAATATTTCCCCCTGTTCTAAATATTCTTTCACTTTCGACTATGACGGTGGAGCTGAAAGGTATTTTTTTGCTAGTTTTTTCAAATTCATTAAAACTATTTCCAGTGTTTTCCACCAATTGAAGGGAATATCATGGTCTTCATCTGGTCAGTAGGCAAACTTATAATTTTATTTATTTCTTGATGTAATTCCGTATGTAGCCTCTTTTCACTCTCACTTTCTTTTCTGTATGACGATTTTGTGATGCCACCAATTTCTTTAAAACAATCCATTAAAGAAGTGAAATGGAACGTTCAGATTCACTTTACCCAATACGAGTGAATCCCCGTCAGCAGAAGTCAGGAGCTAAATTTTCATGCATTTCTTTCCATGCCTCAACGACAAATTTTTACTGATTCATCTGATCATGTTGAAAAATTAGGCTTGAATCGCAGAATCTAAGGAAAGCTACACACAAAGATTACACATAGAAAAAGAAATCTGCACGATCAAGCTCTTCAACGGAGTGTAATTATTCCACTTGAAGCTTTTGCTTTTAAATTGCCTTATTTAAAAATAGATTTATTGCTAAAATGGAAGGATCACTTGGATACTTCACGGCCAATGCTAGTAATAGCGATGTTGTCAAATGGCTCATGTAAATGGAGAGATTTCGCCGCTTCCAGGAGTCAACATTTTCTGATGGCATTCAGCAGCGTATATGGATAGGCGGAACTTTTTGTTCAAACAATCTATTAAGCATATCATAAGTTCTGTTCCAGTGTGTAGGAAACGTCTTGAATTAATTTATGCTGTGTGACATTCAGCTGCATCTGTAAAGCTTTTTGCAGCTGCCGTTGCTGAATGGTGATAATGAGAGGATATGCTTCTGCAAGAAAATATAATATATCTTTAACAGACTTCTGACATTAATATTGAATCGTGAATGCATAGTTGCAACATATGAATAAAACATGAATTGATAGCAAGGCACTCTCCCTTATACCAGCTACATGTTTGGTCCAGTTATTCGTAGTCGAGCTAAATGAATTTATTTTAGAATATGAAAAATGTTCAAAGCCCTATAGGATCTGAACAAATGACAAAGCATTTTGCCTTATTGGCTACAATATTTGGCTATATATTTTTATTTTTTGGAAAATAAGTTTTCTAAAATTTCAATTTTAAATTAAAATAACTTTCCCTTATTTGACGTAATTTATTGTTTATAAAGCTCAATAATTCGGCTCTGAATAGTCGGCAATAAGCCGAATACCGAATATTCGGTATTTTGGCCGAATAGGCTGAATACCGAATACTTACCGAATATTCGGCACATCCCTAATATATGTGAGGAACTATAGGTAGTAATATATAATAATATATTATATTATATATATATAAATATACTATATATATATAGTGTATAGTAGGTAGTAGGTTATAGGTGATATATAATATATCATATATATTTAAATAATAAATAGTATATATATTATATATATAATATTAGTACAACTATATATACATCTATATATTAT
>JABUQX010008457.1:0-7500 GCA_015478945.1 Trachelipus rathkii
TAAATAACAAACAACTCAGAATGTAAATATAAATAACAGTATATAATAATAATATTAATTACCTATCATCAGATGTTGAGAACTATCTTTATGTTCCTTTGAATACAGTTTGAAACTGAAAATGTCACTCTTTATACCTATAACTCTTATCTAATGTTTGTTTTTCACCCTTAACTGTGATTGGTTGTAATATGTCAATCATAGTAAAGATCTTACGGTGTGATGCCATTTATTATGACGATATAAGAGCAATGGATTTGTTGATGGAATGATTAGTCTTGATATAGATTCAGATGTGTATGTGTGTGTGTGTGCATATCTCTTTAAATGATAGCTTTAAGTAAGTTAATAGAATGATGCATTGTGGTAAGATATATATCGATGTATGTGTATCATACAGACGAATCCTTACTAGTACTACTATTATTACACCCACCACTACTACTGACACTACTGTTAATACTATTACTACTACTACTACTATCACTACTGCTACTACTATTACTACTACTATTGCTAAAACCATAACTATTATACGCGTAAGAACCTTAAGTTTCCATTCTCGGCATCCATTCCTTGGTTAATGTTTGATGTGAAATACACTGTGCAAGTTTAATGCAAGGTTTTGGTATTGACTCCTCAATTCCTAACTCTGATTCTATCACATATATATATATATATATATATATATATATATATATATATATATATATATATATATATATATATATATATATATATATATATATATATATATATATATATAATAAGTTATTTTTACAAATGCTCCTACACATATTACTTGAAGTAGTAAAACAATAAACATAGCAGAATAGAGTGATCTTATGGGATTCCCTTAGGGTGTGATCGCACTACTGTTTTATTGATTTACTGTTTTATGTCCTGTAAAAACATGTTTTTACACCCCAAAGGACGTAAAGTCGTTCCACCCGGAGGGATGGGATGAGTAGGAGGTGAGGGAATGCTTTACTGCTTACTGCTTTACTACATTAAACCATTTACTTTTCAGTTCTCAAAACCGTAAAAATAGAACTAATAGCGGCAGTTACTCTAGCAACAGTGTAAATAATAGGTTTACTGCTTTACTGCTTTACTGCTTTACTGCTTTACTGCTTTATTGCTTTAATGCTTTACTGCTTTAGGGTCTATAAAACAAGAATTTTTAGTTAAAACAAAACTATTTTACAAAAAAAATAAAAAATAAAAAAAATAAAATAAATAAATAAATAAATAAAAATAAACATAATAATAATAATAAAATAATAATAATAATAATAATAATAATAATAATAATAATAATAATAATAATAATAATAATAATAATAATAATAATAATAATGATAATATTAGTTGTAGGTGTGTGTGTGTGTGTTTATGCGTGTGTGTGTGTGTGTATGTGTGTGTGTATGTGTTTGTGTGTGTGAATGTAAATAATAACTCATATACATTCATGACTTCGTAATGAACGATCGCTTTTGCATGATTACCTTCGGTGCTCGAGTGTGTGGGCTTACACGTTCTTAGGTCAGGGTTGTTTATATATTGTTTCATGAGTTTTTGCTGCTGTTGCTGTTGTTGTTGTAGATGTAGATGCTGCTTCATGGATTGTTGTTGTTGTTGTTGTTGTTGTTGATAATGATGTTGTTGTATTGTGTTGATTCTGTTTGTAATAACTCTAAGTTTCATTGTCTTCAGATGTAGACGCATCTAGGGTAAGAAGAAATGATGAATAGTGGTAATAATAGCAACTATAATAGTAAGACCTCTGTTTGAAATGAGTTTGAGAACATGAAACGTGGATACAAAGCATTGAAGGAATGATGAATAACACTAATAATAACAATAATGATAATAATAATAATAATAATAATAATAATAATAATAATAATAATAATAATAATAATAATAATAATAATAATAATAATAATAATAATAATAATAATAATAATAATAATAATAATAATAATAATAAATGAAAGCAATGCACCTGTATTTTGTATCGATGTATCTGATTTTGAAAGTAAAATTGGTCCGTTGCCACGAAACCTTCGCTCAATAGAGCAGTAAATGAACTGGAATATCGATCAGTCATATCAATAATAATAATAATAATAATAATAATAATAATAATAATAATAATAATAATAATAATAATAATAATAATAATAATAATAACGAAAGAGGGCGAGGCGTGTATATGCACTTGTGTAGACGGTATAAAACACCACATGCGTTGATGACTGCTTCATCAACGAACACTCGTGTGCATCAGCCTACGGCTCGCTCAAGTGTATGTGAATATACAAAGAGGGTTAGGGCAATAAGGGGTGGGATGAATAATAATAATAATAATAATAATACATATTTACAATCTGTATGTTAAATGTAACAATAATAATACAAAAAATGTAATAATAACAATAATAACAATAACAATAATACACAATAACAATAACAATAATAACAACGAAAGGGCTAGGGAGTGTGCATGCACTGTGTAGGACGTATATAATAACAACAACTCACATGTGTTGACAACCGAATTAACAACGAACGCCAGCGCCAACCCATGGCCCCACAAGTGCATGTGTAACACATGGGTTGAAATTCAACAGAGGCTGCATGACAATAACACCATAACAATAATGAATAATAATAATAATAATAATAATAATAATAATAATAATAATAATAATAATAATAATAATAATAATAATAATAATAATAATAATAATAATAATAATAAAAATAATAATAATAATAATAGTAGTAGTGGAAAAAATGGTAGTAATACGAAGAGTGGACGAAATAATAAAGAAGAAGGAATTAGTATTATATATATATATATATATATATATATATATATATATATATATATATATATATATATATATATATATATATATATATATATATATATATATATATAATAATAATAAAATACAATAAAAGTTCCTTTACAAATAAAAGCCCTTGCATGCATTTAGAGCTCGAGGATAAATTCTTATCTTCAAGAATATCCGAGGAAAGGGATTAAATTTAATCCCTTTTAGTTCGCGGTTCATTAGCTCTAATGAACCGCGAACTAAAGTTAATCTACCTTGAACTCAAAAGGCAAAACTGACCATTCTTTCCATTTTTATTTATTTATTTCGTATATATAAGTTAAAATATCCTTAGAACCAGCACTGAATTCTAATAAGGGAAAAAATTTATTTATAAACATTTAAAACAGGTAGACGCTTAGCGTCGCTTTCCAGCGCGTAAGCTTAAACAAACGACTAATGGCTTAGGCAATGGAAGGCAAAAAAAGGAAGGAGGTTCGTATCCTATCTTCTTCCTTTTTTTACTTTTATAGAGGGATGAACAGAGAAATGAGGGATTGGGGAAAGACTCCCTCTTCGATGACGAGTCATAACTGATATGACAACCCTAGTGCAAGTAAGCAAACGGATGATGTGATTGATCCATGCTGGCCTGATTTGTGGATCGATTGATGTGATTGATCTTTGCGATTCCGTGTTGCGTGATTCAACCTTGCGACGATTGCGGGGCGTTCGGTCTTGCGGATCAACCTTGCGACGATTAACGCGACTCCACCAGACGATGGCGGCGACGGATTTGTTAAAACGATTAACGCGACTCTCCCATTGACGATGACGACGATGAAGGATTTGTCATTTAAAAGAATGACGATTGAAAATAAATTATGACGATGATTAACAAGACGCAATGCTATATGAAATGTAAACAAAATGGCGGAAAGCAAATTCTAATGTAACGAAAAAACAACAAGGTTGTTACCATTAAAAAAAGGCTCAGGAAAGAACGTGAAGTAATAACGGCACTAAAGATAACGAACATATGTGAAAAAAAGGGGGATCCAACCCCCATAGGGGTGAACCCCTCATTAAAAACACCATACATAAAAATCACCCCAGGAAGGTACGTGAGAAACTGGGATGACAAAAAATGTCATCCATCATCCTAAAAAAACACCCATGAACGTACGTGAGTATTAAAAAATATATGACTGTACCGACAAACGACTTGAAGGGTCGACGACTCCCCCAACAAGTCGGCCGTCAGTTTACGGTGACAGATGGGTGAAAAAAGATGTCGCCCATCATCCTAAAAAACACCCATGAAAGTATGTGAGTATTAAAAAAATATATATCCACCTGACCAGCGATTGTGCTCATCGCTGGTCATGTGGTTTCTCACCCTCGTCAGTTTACTCCCTATACTACTATATATATACCTATATATATATATATATATATATATATATATATATATATATATATATATATATATATATATATATATATATATATATATATATATATATATATATATAGATATGGGTAATTTTTAACAAAAAAATTCCGTTACCGTTACTCCGCTACTTGGAAAAAGTAACTCTGTTATCATTATTCCGTTTTTTTTGAAATGAAAAGTAAAAGTAACGAAAGTGTCGTTACTCCGCTACTTTTGGCTTATGACTACCACATTAATTCACCGGTATCTTAGGTAATTTATAGGTTTGTTGTGTATATTAAATTTTCAACATCATTATTATTAAAAAAAAAATTTACTAAAAATTTTTAATAATTATTACATCAAAAATTAATAATTATACATAAATTAAAAACACGTATATATTTGTTTGTATATTCGTTTTTGGCATTCCTTTATGAAGTTGCATTTTCAATGTCTTCTGCATTCTGTTGGTTACCCCGTAATTTATTTAAATAAAATATACACTTTAATTAAGATGAAAATAAACGGTAACATTGCTTGAAAAATACCCACTTCTAATTTAATTATTTTTTTTTATTAGTTTATTTACTTCAATTTCTCCGTTAAATTTTAATAAACATGCTGAAATGAAATTAAGCACGAGATTCGTATATTTACAGAATAATAATAATTTAGTACAATTTTTATTTATTTGAAAACAATTAAAGTTTTCCGATAATAATAAATACGTGATACTTGATTTTTCATGTGTCAAACATAGCACAAATTTGAGTCTGCTCCTGTCAAAGCTATTGGTTGAGGGATTAGAAGGAAGCACCCAATGCCATCCTTTGGTACAAAAGACAAAATGACAAAAGAAATTTCAGCGTTTAATATATATTAATATTATATATATTATATATAATAATATATATAATATATATATATATATATATATATATATATATATGAATATATATATATATATATATATATATATATGGACAAACTGAAGATTTCGTCTGACCGAAAAAATTGGCTATGTTCCCAAAACGATATATTCCAAAATATTCGATATATGTATATCGACTGTACCTATTATAAATTCCCATTCGAATACTTTATTTTGATCACCATTTTCTTTCACTATTGTTTAAGAACTTGTAGAGATAGGAAGTGTCAGTGCAATGAATTTTAAATATGAATATTTATAAATTATTTGAAATTTAAAACAACTACAAAGTATTTCAGTTTTGGCAACATTACAAATTAGTTTGACAAGAAATTAAAGGCCAAATGAACATTTGGTATGAATTATACAGGCGTTAAATAAAATGCATAATAAGAGTCTTAAATTAATTATATATTAATGAATGTATCCCTATATATAAATATTTATATATATATATAAAATAAATATATATATAGTAATAAATATAATTATAATATATATATATATATATATATATATATATATATATATATATATATATATATATATATATATATATATATATATATACCGGTATATATATAGCTTGACCAGGGTGGTCAATTGGCTATCAACATTCAAAAAAAGTCGAACAAAATGTAACGGGCTAAAAAGTAAGGAGGAAGTAAAATAAGTTTTTCGGTGAACTACATGAAAGAAAAAGTAACTATTCTTTTACTCCGTTACTAAAAAAACTAATTCCGTTAGTAACGGAGTAACGGATCGGTGTCCACCTCTGTAATATATATTATATATATATTATATATATATATATATATATATATATATATATATATATATTATATATATATATATATAATATATATATATTATTAATATATATTATAAATATTGTTTGCTCTATTTATCTATATAGATATATATATATAATATATATATATATAATATATATATATATTATATATATAATATATATATATATATATATATATATATATATATATATATATATATATATATAACAAAAATTAAAGGCTAAATCAAATGCCGACATGCCCCGATACATTCGTTTGAAAGTCTGCAAGTCAAAGGTGAAGGAAGTGTGTTCCAAATTTTACCAGCGGAGTTCATGTGAAATTGAGCATAGCGGTTATGTTTGGTGTCAAAGAGTTGGAGAGAGAAATGACGAGACTGTGTCTCCCGAGTTCTCCTCAAAGGAGGAGATACTAGACTAGAGAGTTCAGAAAAGCAGTGTTTATCATAATAGCGATAGTAACAGGAGGGTGGTGCAACGGTTCGACGAATTAAAAGAGATTGGAGACAGTTAGGAAGTTTAGGAGGGTTAACATGTTCAAAAGACCTTAGACTGTATCTTATCAAGAAGAACATTATGTGTGAAACCACCCCGGATATGTGATTGTTTACTCCATAAAGAAAAAGTTCCGAAGGCTCTTAAGAACACCCAACCTCTTTGTAACTTGTTTGAAAAGAGAAGTATTATGATTCTTGTAATTAAGGTCACCAGAAAAGGAAACGTCAAGAATATTAAGAACAGAGTAAGGTTTTTATTGCATGTTTTCGAAGAAGACTTTATAGTTGGGTGGAAGATTATGTCGAGAATCTGAGAGAAGAGAAAGCAGATCACTAGTAGAGTGTTTTATACGAAAGCCACACTGGCAATCAGAGATTAGATTAGAAAAATTATAATGTTTCCAAATCTTCCTGTTGAGAATAGATTCGGAAACTTTAGAAAGAACGGAGTTTAAAGCAATAGGACGATAGTTAAAGGATTGAGATAGGTATCCCTTATTCGGCACAGGTTTAATGAGCTACCTTTTCAGTAAGAAGAGAAGGTTGAAGCAGAAAGACATAGACGAAACAGTTTACCAAGGTATGGACCAAGCTCATAAGCAAAAATTTTAAAACCTCAGTAGGAATACCATCAGTACCATTCACTTTCTTAGTGTTAAGCTCAGTGAGAGCTTAAAAAAACATTTAGAAGAAATTACGATGTTAGACATAAATGAGCTGAAAGGAGTGAAGAAAGAGGAATAGCAACGGTTTGAGCGAAGAATTCAGGTTTAGCAGAAGGTAAGATGGCAGTTGTGTTATCGGAAGGTACTAGACGAGGGATAGAGGAAGAAGCGTTGTTTGAGTTGATAATTTTGCAAAATGCTGGAAGACCATGAGGAAGAAGACCCAGAAAGATCATCGTATTTTTAAATTTTTAAGGAGAAAAGAGTTTTAAGTTTAACGAAGAATAGATTTTGGACGATTCCAGGATA
>JABUQX010008457.1:12500-15000 GCA_015478945.1 Trachelipus rathkii
CAATCGCATATATATATATATATATATATATATATATATATTAATTATATTATATACTATATATATATATATAAATAATTTTATAATATATAAAAAGAAATATATATATATATATATAAATAATATATATATATATATATATATAATATATTTATACATCTGATTTATTTTAATATATCAATATAAGATATATATATATATTTATTATTTTTAATATAATCAATATATATTATATATATAATATATATATATATATATATATATATAATATATATATATATTATGTATAAAAGTTACTCTATTAAATATCAACAAAAAATTCTTCTAGGACCCTACACTTACAGACATTATGCTTATCCCTATATCCCTATGCTTGTAGGGGATAAAGAATTGCCCACATCGTAATGTCCTGCGTGTCGTAGAATTTCGACAAGGGGAAGTGGTAGTTGGTTGGATGCCAACTACACGACTTGCCAGGAATGCATATGCATTCCTCGGAGAAGGTTCTGATCGCCGTAAACGGCGCCTCTATCTTTTCGGCGAAAATTATGAATCGTATGGGTACATTGAATGTCAGAGGAATAAATGTTGGGAGAAGAGGAGAGAGTGATGGATGTAGAGAAAGGGCAAATTTGATGCTCGCTGGATGAAACAAAGATGAAAAAGGAGACGGTGAAATGAGTGGTTGATACTGAAATGTGTGTGTTTGCTGGTGTGGAAAGGAATGAGCATGGGAGCAGAAAGAGTTCAATTCTGATGAAAGTGACTTGTGGTAAGAGCTATTGGTAGATTTTGCGTTGTGAGTACTATAATTCAAATGTGTTAAATTTAAGTTTGAAAAAGGTCAAGGTATGTTGTGGTTGTTGAGCATGATGGTTCATCGTGAGGGTAATGTTTGAGGAGATTCATTTTCTGATAATCTGAATGATGTTTTGGAGGGGTGAGTAGGAGCTTCAGATTGGATTGTGTTGGGGGACCTGAATGGTGGATAGGTGATCAAAAAAGGGATGGTATAACAGGTGTTTTGTAGGGTCGGAGAAAATGAGAAATATTAGGAAGCGTGATAGAAGAATCTTCTGTGAAGAGAGAGGTTATGTGTGCAGGTAATACTTTCTTAAACACAAGAGTATTCAATTCATAAGTATACTAGAGTGGTGTAGGTAGAGATTGTATCGAAGTAAAAAGTATGATATTTTGTGTTGGTAAAAAAGGAGATGTTGAAGTATGGTTGAATGTTAAATCATGAGGGTTAGCGAATGGATTATCGGATCATATGTGTGTCATGCAAAATTAAGTTAGTGTGCGTTGGATGGAGAGAATATAAGGAATGGAAATGGCGGAATTAAGAATGAGAAGTGAACAGTAATAAGGATAAGTTATTTAAGAGCGCTCGCAAGTAAATCAGTTGAATGTTAACAAGTTGAAAAAATTAACAAAATCTGGGAGCAAATGAAGGGAGCAGTTGTCAGCAGTGCAAAGGAAGTATGTGATGTGCTAAAGTAGGAAGTAAGAATGTTAACAGTGAGTGGTGAATGAAGAGGTGATGCAAGTGTTTAAAAGTTAAGAAAGAAGCGTGGTTAAATGTTCTAAAAAAAACAAATGATGAGGTTTCAAAAGAAAAATGTTTGGAAGTATATAAATAAGGAGCAAAAAAGAAATACTAAAAGGTGCAAACGTAGGAGGAAAAAAGAGGATATGAACAAGTTGGAATAGAGAATGGGACTTACAAGGGAATAGGAAGCTCTTCTGAAGGAAGCGCGAAAGATAAGAATGAGAATTAAGGGTAATCTGCTTGATATTGAATAGGTATTGCTTCGAACTGGATTGAATGGATGTGAGGGATGTGCCGAAGACACTTCAAAAACTTTGCATAAATTGCAGTAATGAGAGTGAAGTGAATGTGTTTGGGTTTGATGTGCAAGAAGGAATAGGTATTTTGGAATGAGGTCATTAGTAAGGAGGAGGTTAATGATAGAGTTGAGAAATTCGAAGAATGGTAAATCTGCAGCATAGATGGAATTACTGGGTCAAAGACAGAACGGAGGCGAGATGGTATTGATTGGATTCGAAGTTGTGTAAACAAAAGCGTTTATGGAAAGCATAGTTCCGATGGGCATTAGGAGAGCATTAATAGTACCCTTATATAAGGGCAAGGGAGATGGCGGTAACTGTAAGAATTATGGGGAATTAGTTTATTGAGTATTGTAGGGAAGATATATGCTGGTATTTTGGGCGAAAGAGTGCGTCGAGTGACTGGACTGATTTGGTGAAGAGCAAGTGCATTTAGTAGTGGTAGAGGATGTGGGATCATATCTTTACAAATTCAGAAAGTGAGGAGAAGAAGAAATAAATTGTATTTCGCCATTTATGTATTGCAACAGGGGTATGATTGGATTAATAGGGAAGCTCTATGGCAAGTGTAAGTGATATATTGGTGTTGTGCAGGCCTCTAAATGAAACAAAAGTATGTATGACGATAGTGAAGCGTGTGTGCATAAAT
>JABUQX010008457.1:32500-37500 GCA_015478945.1 Trachelipus rathkii
AGGATAACAATCAAAGAGAGGCAGAATCCATTTCAACAATGAAAATTAAACCACCAACTTTTTCGGAATCTTCAGTCCCGACATGGTTTCGTGTCATGGAAGCACAATTTCATCTCGCTAACATAAGGTCCTCACGAACTAAGTACTTTCATGTTATGTCGCAAATTCCACCTGAAGTTTTGGATAGAATATCCCAAGCCGAACTTGATGCAGAAGATTATGACCGTTTCAAAACGGCAGTCATAAATACTTACGAAAAATCTAAGGTGGAGCTTTATAATGATCTACTTTCCAAAAAGGTCTACAGTGGCAAACCATCTATATATCTACAGGATATGATTCGACAGGCAGAGAAATTAAATATTGGAGAGGACTTGGTCAAGGTGCAATTTTTGAAAACTCTACCGAGTCACATTCGCACAGCCTTAGCCGCCCATTCTACTCTCACACTTCAACAGTTGGGAGATTTAGCTAATGACATCTTGTTATTAAGCCCACAAGCTCCTGTCATGGCTGTATCATCCCCTGCCACCGCCATTGCCCCCGCCCCATCAAGATCAAGAACAACCACTACTTTTGGCCTGGCGCCGTTCCACGAAAATCAACGACCAAAGGTGTGTAGAGGCCACATTTATTATGGACCACGCTCTAAAAGCTGTAAACCATGGTGTACATGGCCAAACAAAACAGGACTAAACATCCTACCTAATTCTAGACCTCCATCAAGAGCAGCATCCCCAACTCCGTCGGAAAACTAAAGGAGCAAGTTGACATTTGTGCCGTGTCAACTTCGCAGTTAACAATAGATGTACGGATTTTTGGCACCATGCACCAGTTTTTACTAGATACCGGAGCCAGCATATCTAGCCTTCCATATAACATGGTCTCTAACATGACGCTGCACCCTTCAAACGTCACTTGTTCCGCAGCCAATGGCTCGCCCATAAAGTGTCATGGGGAAGTTGTAGCAAATATCAGTATACCAAAATTAAGAAGAGAATTCACCTGGACATTTATAGTAGCAGAAATTACTATGCCTATTATTGGAATGGATTTTCTTCACAATTTTGGTCTCCTAATTGACTGTGGACAAAGAACATTGCAAGATACTTATACTACTCTTCTAGCTCCATTGAAAATAACCTCTGAGGAAGTACCATCTCTTCACGCTCAACTTCAAGGTGAAAATACAGACATAACTTCACTCCTACAAGATTTTCCGTCCTTAATTTCACCTATAGACATCAACAATCTAGTAATTAAAGATAATGGACCAAAACACTACATAGAAACTGGTGATTCAACCCCAGTTTTTGCCAGAGCTCGCCGATTACCTGACGACAAGTTAAAGGCAGCAAAAGCTGAATTTGACATTCTTCTAAAAAGTGGAATAGTGAGGCCAAGTAAATCTGCATGGGCGTCTCCTTTACACCTCGTGCCTAAGAAAACACCTGGAACATGGAGACCTTGTGGGGATTTCAGAGCCCTTAACAGCATAACAAAACAGGATAGATATCCCATTCCACACATTCAGAGCCTATCTCAACGCCTGCATAACTCTACCATATTCTCCAAGATTGACCTTCAAAAGGCTTACCACCAAATCCCCATTAGACCAGAAGATATAGAGAAAACAGCAGTCATCACTCCATTTGGTCTCTTCGAATTTTTATCTATGCCTTTTGGTTTAAAGAACGCGGGAGCTACATTTCAAAGAGTAATGGACTCCATCTTCAGAGACCTTCCCTTCGTGTTTACCTATTTAGACGATTGTCTCATTTTTTCTACGTCCAAAACTGAACATGAAAATCATCTGAAACAAGTTTTTAAACTCCTCCAAGAAAATGGTTTTAAAATCTCTTTAGAAAAATGTGAATTTAACCAATCTTCACTCAATTTTCTCGGCTACACCGTGTCTTCAGAAGGCCTATGTCCTCCCAACGAAAAGAAAGAATCCATCTCAAGTTTTCCTCTACCGTGCGATTCAGCATCCCTACGAAGATACCTTGGGATGTTAGGATACTACAGAAGATTTATCCCTAATTTTGCCAAAATCGTCTTCCCATTATCTGAAAAAGCCAAGTTTCATCCCAAGGATAAATCTCTTGAATGGACTCCAGAAGAAGTGACAGCTTTTCAAGATACTAAGGAAGCTCTTCAAAATGCCCTAACACTCCCTTTCTCTTTACCTAATGTCTCACATTTACAACTCGTAACTGACAGCAGTCAGACTTCAATCGGAGCAGCATTACACCAGATGATTGATGGTCAACCTGTTCCCATTGACTTCTACAGCAAGAAGTTATCAGATCCCCAAAGAAGATATTCTGCTTTCGACAGAGAACTTTTGGCAGCATATTATGCTGTCCTTCATTTTAAACACATGTTAGAGGGAAGAGTCGTCACCCTTTGCACAGATCACAAACCTCTTGTTTCCGCTTTCTACTCCAAAAATCCTGCAAAAAGTGATCGTCAACAGCGACATCTCTCAGTACTAACAGAATATATTTCTACAGCAAGTTATATCAGAGGAGCAGACAATATGGTGGCCGACACTTTTTCCCGGATTCATTCGGTATCAGTTGACGCTGTCGATTTGCCCGCAATAGCTCGCCTTCAAGAAAAAGATGAAGAAATCAAGACCTATCATGATCGTCTTCATAATTATCCCCTGCAGGACAACCTCAAGATATGGTGCGATACCTCTACTTCTTTTCCCAGACCATTTCTTCCGAAGCCAGCTCGCCTTCAAATATTTAATACGTTGCATCAAATGTCCCATCCTGGTATCAAAGGTACTTTACGACTGATCAAGAAAAGATATTTTTGGCCTTATATGGATCGTGACATTAGGCTTTTTGTACGCACTTGTGAGCAGTGCCAGCTGTCTAAAGTTCATCGTCACACCAAAACAACGGTCACTCCATTAGAAATTCCTTCTTCAAGATTCGAAACAGTTCATATAGATATAGTGGGTCCTTTTTCACCTTCAGCATTTTGTGGATCTTCTTCTCCAGTTTTTCGCTATTTACTTACCTGCATCGACCGAAACACAAAATGGGCTGAAGCCTTCCCAATTACAAACACTACAGCAAAATCTGTTGCCTATGCTTTTATGCAGTGGATATCCAGATTCGGTGTTCCTCTCTATGTGATTTCTGACAGAGGTCCTCAATTCGAAAGCGAGTTCTTCAGTGAGTTGTCCCATATGATTGGTTTCCATCGTCTTCGAACAACCTCTTACCACCCACAAACAAATTCCCAGATAGAAAGGTTTCACCGATCTCTCAAGACTGCCTTGATGGCACGTAAAGAAAACTGGCTTCTGTCTTTACCCATCACTCTACTTGGTCTCAGATGCATTCCAAACGATTCCGGTTATTCCGCCTTTGAAGCAGTAACTGGAAAAACTCCACTTTGTCCTATGGACATTCTTCAATCTTCTCCTAACAACAAACAAGAAATGGATTCTTTTATGAAGAAATTTATCGCCCACATGAAAGAATTGGACTTTAGAGACCTTCCTACTTTTCACTCCTTCAACAATTCTTCATATATTCCGGAGGCACTCAAGACCTGTTCTCATGTTTTCCTAAGGACTGATAGGATCAGAAAACCCTTAGAAGCTCCCTATAGTGGTCCTTTCAAAGTCCTTCAACGAATGCCACATTGTTTCAAGATAGAACTCAGGAATGGTCAAACTACAGTAGTCTCAATTAGCCGTTTAAAACCTGCTTTTATGGAAACGGTAACGTCAACGATTCCTGATGTCCCTGATGATCCTGATGTCTCTGATGTCCCTGATGATCCTACTGTCTCTGGTTTCCCTGATGATCCCGATGTCCCTGATGATCCTGATGTCCCTGATGATCCTGATGTCCCTGATGACCCTGATGTCTCTGATGTCCCTGATGATCCTGATGTTCCTGATGACCCTGATGTCTCTGATGACCCTGATGATCCTGATGTCGCTGACGCCGCCGATGTTCCTGATGTCCCTGACGTCGCTGATGTCCTAAGGATTCCTACTGTCCCTATTCTTCAGTGACCCCCCTTACTAACGAAACCCTCCCGTAGAGTCCGCTTTCAGGAAAAGCACCAGTGCCCCTCTAGTGATTACATAAAATGACTAATGATTAAAAAGAAAAAAACATCCCTAATAGAGTCCACTCAGATAGAACCACTCAGTGCCCCTTTTAGTGATATATCAAATATAAATATATAAATATATATATATATATATATATATATATATAAAAAAAAAAAAAAGAAATACACATTTCCTAATAGAGTCCGATTCAGGATAGAATCCACTCAGTCCCTTTCTTTAAGTGTTCCCCTCAGTACCGGTTCCGCTTCAGGATGGAAGCCACTCCGTGTTCTGGTGGCGGAAGTAAAATATATAAGTGAAGGGTTTAAGTTAGTTTCCCCAAACGAAAATATTTCTAGAATAAACCATAAAAGCAAAAGTAACAAATATCACAAAGTCTATTAAATTTAAAAATGACTTATTTTCCTTATTCAGATGTTATTAATTAAAAATTGTATATTAAAAATATTACATTTGTTATATTATATTATAAATATCAATATTTGATAAAAATATATATATTTTATAAAAAAACTTAGTTTTAAGCAATAATAATGAACTTTTAACAATAAACTCCATCTGGTGTTTATATTATGTTCAGAATGTGAAGGCAAACGCCATCTACCGATAGCTTCGGCAATGTTTCATTTTATTATATTTACAAAAATCCATTTTTAGAAAAGTTAGACCATAAAATACAATTTTTTTTAAATGTATATAAAATATTATAATAGAAATAAAAATAAAAGTTATAAATTTGTCAAATGTAAATATTATTAATATTTGTATAAAAACTTGATCATTATTTATGTAAAATTTTTTATTGTAACTTTGTACGACTTTTTCGTTAAAAATAAATAATCTGTTGTTTCGCTTTTGTCTTATTAGCCTTTAAAGAGATAATTCGTAG
>JABUQX010008457.1:50000-58099 GCA_015478945.1 Trachelipus rathkii
AGAAAAAGCAGAAATGAAACCTTAAGAATGAATTGGAAGGAGGTGGAGAAGGAGGAATAGCTCCGGAATTATCTAAAGTGGAATTGGAGGCAAAAGTATGAGAGAACTGTTAAGCTTTAGCAAAAGATAAAGAGATCTTTAGTACCCGTCAGGAGAAACTAGAGTAGAGGATGAGGAAGAAACAAAGTTTTATTTGGCATTTTTAGTAAAATGTCAAGAGCATGAGGGAAATGAACCAAAAAAAATATTTGTATTTTCTACAGAGAAAGAGTTCTTATTATTAAGTAGGATAAATTTAGTACGATTCCGGGATCTAAAATAAGAAACATAACATTTTGGAGTTTGAAGAGCGACCATGATTCCTAAAGGCAAATGCCTCTAGCTAATAGCGTGAGAACGATCAGAGTTAAACCCTCAGTAGGTTTACAAACTAAGTTAAAGGGAAAGAACACGGAATGTACACCTCGTTGCCAGAGAGAATAGAAATTAGAATAACATGTATATATATATATATATATATATATATATATATATATATATATATATATATATATATATATATATAATATATATATAATATATATATATTATATATATATAAAATATATATCCAATGTCCGCATTTTAGACAAAAATGTCCTGCATTTTTAGACAAAAATGTTGATGTTTTGGAATGAAGTAGTGTTCCTATACGTATTTTCCGTGCTGATTTTGAAAATGATATTCATTTTCTCGTATCACGTAAGAATTTTCCACAAATCACAGAAATATAATAAACACGACAGCTTTTTAATGGTAATGATAAAGCTAGGTATTCCTGTGATTGGAGGTGCATAATGCATAGGTAACATCTACAATAGGTTATACCACATAGAGAAACAATGGTGATTACTGTATGAAACTCGAAACATATTAAATACAAATACGATACGAGTAAAGTTACCATTTATTGCTGAAATTTTCGTTTTAATGTTCTATGTCCATTTGTACCTTCTTCAGAGCTTGTATCCCTTTTTAACATCCAACAATAGTCCGCAAGCATGTTAGCATTCCATCTGCCTTGATACCTTTGTTCCATATCCTTTATATCCTGATGGAACCGTTCCCTTTGCTCCTCGGAAACGGCCCCTAGATTTGCAGGGAAAAAATCTAAGTGAGAGTGCAAAAAATGTAATTTAATACTCATGCGACAATCGAAAGCCTCCATTTTCTCCAGCCTATTTTCTACGATTGTTGGGTAGTGTACATCTTTCGTACCCCAAGGAATCTCTCAATAACGGTCTTTATAACATTCCATACCTCTAATTCACATTGTGTCATTGTTGATTCAAACGTTTTGTCAAACATCAACTTTCGGATTTGGGTCCAACAAATAGTTCCTCCTTAACTTTAGCTTTAATAGAGGGGAATTTCTGACACATATACTGTAAACAGGCACTGTCCTTGTCGAGGGCCTTAACAAATTGTTTCATGATACCTAATTTAATATGCAGTGGAGGGAGTAATACATTCTTTGCATCGACAAGCGGTTCGTGGACAACGTTTCGTACACCAGGAGTAATACTTTTACGTGAGGGCCACTGTTTCCGTTTTCAGTGATTGCTAATGTCAAGACTATCCCATTCGCATAGAAAACATGAATATTTCGTGTATCCGGACTGAAGTCCTAGTAGCATGCCAATAACCTTCAAATCACTACACAGAAGTCATCCATGTTCACTATATTTTACTTTCGCCAGCATACCTGCAATATTGTCATAGGTTTCTTTTAATTGTACAGAGTGTGCTATAGGTATTGAAGGTTGTATATTACCATTGTGTAGTAAAACCCCTTTTAAACTACGTTTGCTTGAATCTATAAAGAGTCTCCATTCCGAGGGCTGATAATTATGTACACCGAAAAAAGCCATTAGGCCATGAACATTATTGCAGTACACGAGGTCATCGTTCTCCGAAAAATAGACAAGTAAGTCCTTTTCACGTCGCGATTGTCTATAGCCATGCAAATGTTGTATCGCCGATGCTAACACATGATTTCCTTTTCAACCGCAAGCAAGAAAAGAAGTTAGGCTTTGTCTCCATTTGACAAACTCCAAAATCGCGACAAATATTCAGTTCATTTGGTTGAATTTTGAAGGGTTGCCATCAGGGTTGTGGAGCGGTTCAAAAATTTTCCGACTCGACTCCGACTCCGACTACTCCACCTTCTTCAAAATTACCGACTCCGACTCGACCCTTTTGAATCTTGAAATTACGACTCCGACTCCACTCCGACTCCGGGACTCCACCCTTTTAAAAATTACGAACTCCGACTCCGACCCGATCCGAACTCCAACTCCACCCTTTGAGAAAGTTATATATATTTGAAAATTATATATATGAAAATTTTATATATATAATATATATATATATTATATATATATATATATATATATAGTATATATATATATTTATATATATATATTATTATATATATTATATTTAATATAATATTATATATATATATAGTATAATATATTATATATATATATATAATTATATGAGCGTGTTGTTACCTGTTTAATGTATAGTAGTGAGAACTATGGTCTGGATAGAGGTATAGATCTGAAACGTACAAGTACTGTTCAGATGGACAATTCCTTTAGGGGCTGTTTAGTGTGAGAAGAATTGACAAATAAGGAATGAACGTATTAGAGAGTTGTGGGTGTGAAGAAGAGATAAATGAAGTAGAATCAATGAAATACGTTGCGATGGTTGGCATGTGGAAAGGTGGATGATAAGTCGGTTGGTTAAGCGGATAGATAGTGGTGAGTGTGCTGGATATCGACCGGCTGGGACCGAAGAAAAGTGGATTGAGCCAGTAAAGAAATGCCTGAAAGAGAGAAATGTAAGTTTACAGAGACGAGAGAAAGATGCAAAATAAAGTGAATGCCGGAGTGTTGTGAGGGGTATGTTTGTTAGCCCACCTGGGTAAGGGATAACCCTAACATTGGCAGCCATGTTGAGGGTCCTCATGTCCCTGAAGCTCTAGATGGATTTTCTGACGCGACGAGCTTTTCACTAAAAGGTAAAGTGGCAGAAAGACTGGGCTTTTTCGACTTTACGCATACTTCTTCTACTACTTTCTGGCCAATGCATGCTACGCACCCTTACCCGCATTTGGAGGAGAGAAGTAGGTGATGATGATTATATATTATATATATATTATATATATAAATATATATATTATATATAATATAATATATATATATATATATATATATAATATATATATATATATATATATATATTAATATATATATATTATATAATTCCTCAATAAAGCAGGGTCCAATATTTGTTTCGGGCTGAGCCCAATTTTCACCCCCAAAGATGGACATAAAATTCTTAATTTTTTGCGCCAATTTTGATGGGAGAAGAAGCAAACTGTAGCTTTATCTAACTCCTAAAACGTTGTTTTCCGATGTTTTTCTGTGTCTGTAGTCGTTCTTTCGGAATTTTCATTGCTCCTAATCTAATGTTTTTAACATTTTTGGCTTCAACTTCTACAATTTTTTCGAAATGACTATCCAACTTGAAATATGCAAGCATGGGTCCATTACCTTACTAATATGCACGAATATAGTTTTGGATTTTTTTAATTTGTGCTTTGCCAATGTCAAAATTCAAAATGCCACTTTTTTTGGTTTTTTAAAATAAAAATTGCCATAACTTTTTTCTTCTCATGCGATCTGGATGAAATTTTCAGGGCATGTAGTCGAATATTTTGGGAAATTTTTTAATTTTTTCTTTTGAGTATACAAAAAATTATTTAAGTAAAAAGGCATCCCACCCGACTATATAAGCTCCGAAAATTTGATGTTGATGGAAAAGTAAAAAAAATAAATATCACTTTTCAAAAAAAAAACAAAAAAAACATTATTTGAAAATATCTAGATTTGAATCAGTGTATATTTCTGAAATGAATTTTATAAAGTTCAAAAAAATTTCTTAAGTTCAGAAAAGTTAGCATTAAGTAAAGTTTTTTTAAAAAATTTCTTAGTGGCAAGCTTCTGGAATTATGCCAGAGGCTTGCCACTAAACAATTTCATAAAAAAACTTAAGCTTAACTTAACTTTCTGGGAACTAGAATTTTTTCAGAAAATATACACTCATTTAAATTCACAGGATATTACGTAATTTTGTTAGGTTTGGTTTTGAGCTTAACCGATCAACATCAAATTTTCAGGGTTGTTATAGCCCGGGAAAGATACATCTTTTTACTTAGATAGATTTTTGTATACTCAAAATAAAAATTTTATTCAAAATTTCCAAAAAAAAATTGTTGAAAATTTGTTCCAAGAACAACTCCAATACTGGATATACAAAGAAAATATCAAAATAAAAAATGGTGCATCTCCAAGAATGCACATGCTCTGACAATTGTTCATTCCAGATCGCCATGAGCCAAAAAGAAAGTTATCGCAATTTTTATTTTAAAAACTAATTTAAATGGCTTTTTATTTTTATAAAAGGAATATTAAATTTCAAAAATTCACAGGATATTACGTGAATTTTGTAGGTAATGGACCCATCAAAGTATATTTCAAGTATGAAGTCATTTCGAAATAAATTGTAAAAGTTTAAAGGAGCAATGTCAAAAACATAGGATTTGAAAAATTGAAAATTCTGAAAGAATGATAAGACGAAAAAAAAAAAAACAAACTTCTTATAACCCCAGTCGTAATATCATAATCTCTTTTGTTCGAGGCTGAAATGGGTTATTCTGAGAATACATTTCCGGGACGTATAGGGGTGAAATTGAAAATTGGGCGGTGGGCAACACTAAATGGGTGTTTTTTACGACCCTGACTTACACTGTGAGAATTGAAATTAAAGATTATATAGCATGAGGCTAATAAATTTCTTTAATTTTATCTCTTAAACAACAAAATGATTGATAACTTCCATCGTTTATATTGTGAAGCTACGAATGAACACTCATTAAAACTATTCGTTAGGCTTTCTTCTCCTGTAGATTTGAAAAAGTATGTTTTGAGCCCAGAGTAGAGAAATATTTTTTGAAGTTCACGTTTATATATATATATATATATATATATATATATATATATTATATTATATAAATAATATATATAATATATATATATATATATAATATAATAATATAATTATATATATATAGTATAATATATATATATAATATAGTAATATATATATATACTGTAGCGGATAGTATTTTTCACTATCCGCGGATGCGGATACGCGCGGATGCGGATAGTGATTTTTCACTATCCGCGGATGCGGCATGCGGATATAAATATATATATATATACTACTATATATATATAATATATATAAATATATATACTTACTATATATATATATATATATATATTAAAAAAGTAACGTTTCAAGGATACAGAAAACAGTCATGATGGAGAATAGATAATAGATTTCAAACACTGCAAAACGATGACGCATGGTGAAATAGCAACTTTTCTAAATCCTAGATACAAAAACAAAATTTCTGAATCACGTGTTTCACAGACTGTTAAAATTAATTTGGGATGCCTATGCGATGAAATCTGCTCAAAGGCGAACCTATCACTAGCACCACAATAAAAAGCAAAAAGATCACAAGAAACAGACACGCAATTTACCATCTACCTTACGATATCATTGCCGGAACCATGAACGTTTTTTTGGCTTCTACTAGCACAAATCTAGCAGCGATGTTCCGAGTGTCAAAAGACACTATATGATCGAAAAACAGAGTTATCAAAACGAGAGAAAAAAGCTTGAAATCAATAAAGTATCACTGGTTTTTGTGGTGTAAATATGTAAAAGTTTATCCACATCTTTCAGAAGTCAGCCAGGAAAAAAATTCTTACCAAGCCTTTAAACAAGTGTGCTACGTGAGCGTAGTTTTCAGTGCTGCAGATCTCATTTACGACGAAAAGAGAAGCAAACCCTCCCCTGAAAGGGCTCAGAAGCTTTTGTATTGAAACATAATTTGGAATTATTAATTTAAAGCATTAATATATATAACCTTTTCCAAATGAGTGGAGCTATGGGAAAGAGTGTTGTGAGGGTGCAAAGAGTTGCGTCCAAGCGTCCTTGCACTCTGTAATACGTATACTATATATATATTATTATATATATATATAATATATAATATTATAATATATAAAATATATATATATATATATATAATATATATTTATATATATATAATATATATATATAATATATATATATATATATTATATACATGTGTGAGTGTAAGTACTGTGCTAAAACTCTAAAAATATAACTATCGCATCCGCATCCGCAATTCGGGATAGTGATTTTTACTGTCGCATCCGCATCCGCGTATAGTGAAAAATCCACTATCCGCATCGCATCGCGGATAGTAGAAAAAATCACTATCCGTACACCTCTATATATAATATATATATATATATATATAATATATTACAAATATATATTATATATATATAACTTAATATATATAATATATATATATTATATATATATATATATATATATATATATAAGTATAGTGCACACACAGATACCCTCATAATATTCATCACTGACAGATGAATAACTATCCGCTATCACAGCGCAAAAATAAGCAATTTACGTACGGAATAATTGCACCGGTTGCGTAAGCCATGCTAGATAATCGGTCGAAAATCACGCGAGATGAACTGATATCACGTGAATGACGCCCAACCAACTAGAGTGACAAATTGCATGCGAATATCTCGCATAATGCGAAATGCGGATATCCGAACACCTCTATATATATATATATATAATAATCAATTAACTATACACTATCAATAATTAATTAAATACTCACTACTACACCTAATCAAGATAATAACTTACATATCAATACTAAAATACTACCTAACTAACATAATCACTACTACTAAATACAATATAAAAACCTCTATATATACTATATATATATATATATACAAACAATATATATAACTATATATATATACTATATATATATATATATATATACTGTAATAATATATATATATATATTATATATATATATATTTATATATATAATATATATATATAATATATATAATATATATATATATATATATAATATATATATATAATAATAATATATATAATATAATATATAGGCATCTGCCTGTCATCTATCATTTTCCTCTTAGAGTCTGATCTTTATAATCATGAGAACAGAAAAGTGTCAACCAACTTGCTTTGAGAGAGCATCGAGCTGTTCAGACTAAAGCTCTTCAATATCTAGAAGCCTTTCATTCATCTCTGAGCTTTCTTGAAAAATTGACTGAGAAAGTATAAGGGGATACCTGTAGTTGCATCATTACAATATGTTCAATGAGTTTCCTTTTCTTCTTGAACTTCCTGGCAACCCTTTAATACAATGACCAAATTGAAAGTGTAGATTAAGCTATTTGTTGTTGTTTCTGTTAGGCTTACCCTGTAGATAGGATCAAAATAAACAGCAGCTAGTAGAATACATTGTCAATGAGAGAAATTCTTTTCGTACCATGGTTTTTTTTTTCTTCAGCATCTTAAATATAGATGGTATACTTTGAAGTTGAATTTTTAGAATATAATTCAAATTGAAACATAAAGGCAGGTTTAAAAAAACTTGGAAGTTTGCCATTGCATTTAGTGTGGAAGTGCAAGTCATAGAACTTGCATGAAGTGAATTGAAGTCACCACAGAAACACAATTTACAACTTGTCAATTTCAAAAATTTTCTGACTCCAACTCTACTTATCTAGAAAGTTACCACCCGACTCCGATCCGAATCCGACCTCGTGAAATTACCCCCGACTCCGACCGACTCCACTCCACCCTTTTCAATTACCGACTCCGAACTCCGACTCCACCCTCTTCAAAAACTACCCACTCCCCGACTCCGCGACTCGACTCACAAACCCTGGTTGCCCATCACCTTCCTACAAGCTATATCCTCTTCCAACGCACTATCTTTTCTCATCTAAACATCGGTTCCTTCATCGCCTTTGACCAAACACCCCCCTATATGAGGTGCAACGAACGGTAATCATTCTTCT
>JABUQX010008458.1:0-22500 GCA_015478945.1 Trachelipus rathkii
AAGCCTGAAAGCAGCAGTAGCAGTACTAGCGCACGAACTACTACATTTCCAAACAAACCATTGTTATTGGAGTTCGGTAGAGGTAGCAGACCGACTGCGCTTTCTACTTACTGCCGATGCTGCCTGCCGGCGACTGGCACCATCAGAACTTGCATTTAACGAGATTATAAAGCTTTCTTTGCCCCTCGACCCCCGAGAAGGACTTCCTCATGTTGATGTTATTCCTCCCGTGTTGTAGGACGAAAAGAACCGGGAGAGGGAGACTTATCGGATCCTCTAAATTCTTTTCGAACGAATGCGTAAGCAGGCATAGACAGATGAGCTACAAAATCAGAGCTATCTATACCTCATCGCAGGGCGCCTTCGCTTCCCGACAAAATTGTCGGTACACGCAGGGTTGCTCGCCACACCCTTTGTTTCGCAGAAAGACCTCTGGTGTGCCCCAAGAGCAACAGCCGAAACTCTATTTCCAAACCTCCAGAGTTATTGGGGTTCGGTAGAGGGAGAGACGACTGCTGCTACTGCTACTACGGTTGGAGACACCAGTGGCCGGTCCGCATAGTACTACAGAGGAATAAAGGACGATGCCATCGAGACTAGCTGCATGCTGACAGACAAATCAGAAACAAAACAGAACAGAGAAACTAAGAAGGAGGGAGCGAAACGTAGCAATCCAGCCAGCCATTACCACCGCTGCGCTGCTGCTGTCGCCGCCACCACTCCAACTGTTGTTCCGGTCTGCCTGCCTGCCTGCCTGTCTGTCTGCCTGCCTCCCGAAACGCGCAGAAACAGAACAGAGAAACAAGGAAGGAGGGAGCGAAACGTAGCAATCCAGCCAGCCATTACCACCGCTGCGCTGCTGCTGTCGCCGCCACCACTCCAACCGTTGTTTTAGTCTGCCTGCCTGCCGCTCCGGGAACAAGGCGCGCAAACGGTTCGAAAAGTTTTCCACCGACTATGACCGAGACTCGGAACGAGGAGCCGACAGACAAAACAGAAACAGAAACAGAACAGAGAAACTAAGAAGGAGGGAGCGAAACGTAGCAATCCAGCCAGCCATTACCACCGCTGCGCTGCTGCTGTCGCCGCCACCACTCCAACTGTTGTTCCGGTCTGCCTGCCTGTCTGCCTGCCTGCCACCCGAAACGAACAGAAACAGAACAGAGAAACAAGGAAGGAGGGAGCGAAACGTAGCAATCCAGCCAGCCATTACCACCGCTGCGCTGCTGCTGTCGCCGCCACCACTCCAACTGTTGTTTTAGTCTGCCTGCCTGCCGCTCCGAGAACAAGGCGCGCAAACGGTTCGAAAACTTTTCCACCAACTATGACCGAGACTCGGAACGAGGAGCCGACAGACAAAACAGAAACAGAAACAGAACAGAGAAACTAAGAAGGAGGGAGCGAAACGTAGCAATCCAGCCAGCCATTACCACCGCTGCGCTGCTGCTGTCGCCGCCACCACTCAAACTGTTGTTCCGGTCTGCCTGCCTGCCTGCCTGCCTGCCTGCCTGCCACCCCGAAACGAACAGAAACAGAACAGAGAAACAAGGAAGGAGGGAGCGAAACGTAGCAATCCAGTCAGCCATTACCACCGCTGCGCTGCTGCTGTCGCCGCCACCACTCCAACCGTTGTTTTAGTCTGCCTGCCTGCCGCTCCGAGAAAAGCGCACGCAAACGGTTCGAAAAGTTTTCCACCGACTATGACCGAGACTCGGAACGAGGAGCCGACAGACAAAACAGAAACAGAAACAGAACAGAGAAACTAAGAAGGAGGGAGCGAAACGTAGCAATCCAGCCAGCCATTACCACCGCTGCGCTGCTGCTGTCGCCGCCACCACTCCAACTGTTGTTCCGGTCTGCCTGCCTGCCTGTCTGCCTGCCTGCCCCCCGAAACGAACAGAAACAGAACAGAGAAACAAAGAAGGAGGGAGCGAAACGTAGCAATCCAGCCAGCCATTACCACCGCTGCGCTGCTGCTGTCGCCGCCACCACTCCAACTGTTGTTTTAGTCTGCCTGCCTGCCGCTCCGAGAACAAGGCGCGCAAACGGTTCGGAAACTTTTCCACCTACTATGACCGAGACTCGGAACGAGGAGCCGACAGACAAAACAGAAACAGAAACAGAACAGAGAAACTAAGAAGGAGGGAGCGAAACGTAGCAATCCAGCCAGCCATTACCACCGCTGCGCTGCTGCTGTCGCCGCCACCACTCCAACTGTTGTTCCAGTCTGCCTGCCTGCCAGCCTGCCTGCCTGCCTGCCACCCGAAACGAACAGAAACAGAACAGAGAAACAAGGAAGGAGGGAGCGAAACGTAGCAATCCAGTCAGCCATTACCACCGCTGCGCTGCTGCTGTCGCCGCCGCCACTCCAACTGTTCCAGTCTGCCTGCCTGCCGCTCCGAGAACAAGGCGCGAATGGCAAAACCTTTACACTCTGAGCAAAACCAGCACAAGTAGCGACACTTGCTGCGATAGCGGAACCGGCCGAAACTCTATTTCCAAACAGCCAGAGTTACTGGAGTTCGGTAGAGGGAGAGACGACGGCACCGCCTTGGCAACAACATCAACAACAAATGTCCCTACTAAAGCCTGAATGCAGCAGCAGCAGCAGCAGCAACAGTACTAGCATACGAACTACTACATTTCCAAACAAACCATTGTTATTGGAGTTCGGTAGAGGTAGGAGAGCGATCGCTAGTCAGCTACTGCTGCTGCAGTAGCAGCATCAGGCGACTGGCTTTGATTTTCTGCACATACCAGCTACGGACGGCAGCCTATCAACGGCAAGTCTCAACTCTATTTCCAAACCACCAGAGTTATTGGGGGTTCGGTAGAGGGAGTTTTCGACTTTTTTCTGCCGCCGCAGCATAGGTACTACAGAGGAATAAAGGATAATGCCTTCGTAGGGATAAGGGGGTGGTGATAGTGCTGCTGTCGACGACACTCTTTTTCCAAACCACCATAGTTATTGGTAGAGGGAGTGCCGGCAAAACAGCACCATCACCTGCTGTCAACTTTCCTTATCCGCGAATGGCAAAACCTTTACACCCTGATGGGATGCCGCTGCAGCAGAGTTAGCGAGCGTGATGACAGTAGCTGCCGCATTAGTAGCAGCAGTAGCAGCCGAAACTCTATTTCCAAACCACCAGTTCGGTAGAGGGAGAAACGACTGTTACTGCTGATTTTGCTACTAGTACTAATGCGACAGTTTTTGACATCAGCTGCTAACCCTGCCGAAGACGACCCCCTCACACATAAAGAGCGCTAATGATCCTTCCGCAGGTTCACCTACGGAAACCTTGTTACGACTTTTACTTCCTCTAAATAATCAAGTTCGGACATCTTTCCGTCAGCCTAGGGTGCCGCCGATCGCCCCCGCCGAAGCGGAGTTTGGTGTACGAAACGACGGCTACCGGAGGCGCCAGTCCGATGCCCTCACTGAATCATTCAATCGGTAGTAGCGACGGGCGGTGTGTACAAAGGGCAGGGACGTAATCAGCGCAAGCTGATGACTTGCGCTTACTGGGAATTCCTCGTTCATGGGAAACACTTACAATCCCCAATCCCAATCGAGTAGGGGTTTCAACGGGTTACCCGCTCCTTTCGGAGGGGGAAAGCACGTTGATCCCTACATTGTAGCGCGCGTGCTGCCCAGGACATCTAAGGGCATCACAGACCTGTTATTGCTCTTTCTCTTGCGGCTAGACGCCGCCGATCCCTCTAAGAAGATATTACGACGGACGCCCCTCGCTGAGGCCCGACGAACGAGGCAGGACGGGGACCTAGGAAACCGCCGCAACTTCGACCCCGAAAAGCGAGAATGTACCGCGCGCACTACTACTCCCACACCGAAAAGGCAGTAGGCAAAGACTGAGAGCGGACGGAAGGTAAGCTACGATACGCGCGGCAACCCCACGAGGGAGGCTGTTCGCGCGGCACGTAACTCCCATCCTTATCATCATCAGCTTCGCACTTACCCATGGCGGAAAGCAGCAGCGGCAGCGGCCTTAGACACCGCCCCTCGGGAGCTACGACGGCCCTGGGTGACCCCCGCCCGCAAAACCCCGCGGTCGGAAACCCCATCTCGGGAGTCGATCCGCCGACTAGTTAGCAGGGTAGAGTCTCGTTCGTTATCGGAATCAACCAGACAAATCGCTTCACCAACTAAGAACGGCCATGCACCACCAACCACCGAATCAAGAAAGAGCTCTCAATCTGTCAATCCTTCCAGTGTCCGGGCCTGGTGAGTTTCCCCGTGTTGAGTCAAATTAAGCCGCAGGCTCCACTCCTGGTGGTGCCCTTCCGTCAATTCCTTTAAGTTTCAGCTTTGCAACCATACTACCCCCGGAACCCAAAAACTTTGGTTTCCCTGGGGCTTCCCGTCGAGTCGTGGGAATGACGCCGACGGATCGCTAGTTGGCATAGTTTATAGTTAGAACTAGGGCGGTATCTGATCGCCTTCGATCCTCTAACTTTCGTTCTTGATTAATGAAAACATTCTTGGCAAATGCTTTCGCAGTAGGTAGTCTTGCGAGGGTCCAAGAATTTCACCTCTCGCCCCGCAATACTAATGCCCCCGTCTGTCCCCTTTAATCATTACCTCGGGGTACTAGCACGATTTTGTCAGGTGTGTCCGAAAGAGAGCGCAAGACCCGAGAACTCAAGCGAATGCAAAGGCATTGAGATACGAGGATAGGATACTCGACCCGGACCCTCAGACCGATCGCTATGATCGATAATATTGGGAATCGGAGGACCTGGCACAACCTCTTTTTACAATCTCAGTCCGATGGTAGCCTTCCTTTCTCAGTCAAACGTCCCACTGCGTCTGAACCGTAAGCAGCAGTAGCAGTAGATTCCACGAGAACTCCGCGCGATCAGCACACCCGACGGCCCCCCATAAATGCGCAAGACCTGAGTAACGAGGAAGGATGATGCACAGTCGCGCCCGTATAGGAAAATCGTGGACAGGATTTTCCGTAGCGCACCGTAACAAACAGTCCTTTGATCCCCGTTCCCAAGCCCAGCAAAATACAGGGTACTAGCACGATTTAGTCAGGTGTGACTGAAAGAGAGCATAAGACCCGAGAACTCAAGCGAATGCAAAGGCATTGAGATACGAAGGAGGATACTCGACCCGAGCGCTCATACCGATCGCTATGATCGATCTTATTGGGACTCGGAGGACATTCCAACCCTCTTTTTACAATCTCAGTCCGATGGTAGCCTTCCTTTCTCAGTCAAACGTCCCACTGCGTCTGAACCGTTTCCTCTACTAAAACGCTGCTGCTGCTGCTGATGCTGATGCTGATGCTGCTAATACTGTCCGCGCTTAGTAGGTTTTAACCACGCGAGCGCAGCAACGAAACGCCTGCTTGCACATGAAGAAATAGCAAAAAGTCGTATGCGGCAAGCTCCGGGTAAGCTACCGAGTAAGGCAGGCGCTGCCGTGGCGAATACCACTCCGAAATTGATCAACAAAGCCAAGACACACATCGTGATAAAGTTAGTTTGAAGTACCCCAATCTCTGGAATAAATTTTCGCAGTAGGTGGCAAAGAGAGCTAACTTACCAGATAGGTGTATCATGGAACTTTGTTAATTCAACCCAAGAAGCATCCGCCACGAACTTAACCTAGTCTCAGAGCGGCAGCAGCCCGGCGTTCCACCGTCGCAATTACTGACTCGCCTGCCACTACAATGGGCTCCTAATAGCTACCTTCGGGCGAATCCGTAGTGGGTTGTGTTCGACGCCGACGACGACAGAGAGAGAAGGGAACCCAACCTCGCTCTCTTTGACGACGACGACGGGAACGTCCCAAACAGAGACAGATCCCTATGATATAGCTAAATAGGGACGAGCGGCAAGTTGCGAGGTTTCTAAGCCATTCTACGTCCTAGTTGCGACCTCCGCTACTCGATGCCTATGGCCAAGAAGCTACATACAGTAGCTCAAGAACACGAGCAGCCAGCAAAAAGTCGTCTGCGGCAAGTTCCGGGTAACTACCGAGTAAGGCAGGCGCTGCCGTGGCGAATACCACTCCGCAATTGACCAACAAAGCCATGACACACGCACATCGTGATACAGTTACCTCTTCAGACCCCAATCTCTGGAATAATTTTTCGCAGTAGGTGGTAAACAGAGCCGTAACTGATCAGATACGTGTATCATCGACCAAGCGAAGACACACACATCGTGATACAGCTACCCCTTCAGACCCCAATCTCTGGAATAATTTTTCGCAGTAGGTGGTAAACAGAGCCGTTCACTGACCAGACAGGTGTATCATGGAACTTTGTTATTACAACCCAAGAAGCATCCGCCACGAACTTAACCTAGTCTCAGCGCGGCAGCCCGGCGTTCCACCGTCGCAATTACTAACTCGCCTGCCACTACAATGGGCTCCTAATAGCTACCTTCGGGCGAATCCGTAGTGGGTTGTGTTCGACGCCGACGACGACAGAGAGACAAGGGAACCCAACCTCGCTCTCTTTGACGACGACGACGGGAACGTCCCAAACAGAGACAGATCCCTATGATATAGCTAAATAGGGACGAGCAGCAAGTTGCTTGGTTTCTAAGCCAATCGACGTCCTAGTTGCTACCTCCGCTACTCGATGCCTATTATGAAGCTACAGTAGCTCAAAGCACACGAGACTCCAGCAAAAAGTCGTCTGCGGCAAGCTCCGGGTAAGCTACCGAGTAAGGCAGGCGCTGCCGTGGCGAATACCACTCCGCAATTGATCAGCAAGCCAAGACACACGCACACACATCGTGATGCAGTTAGTTTCATGCCCCAATCTCTGGAATTATTTTTCGCAGTAGGTGGCAAAGAGAGCTAACTTACCAGATAGGTGGTGTATCATCGAACTTTGCATATTTCAACCCAAGAAGCATCCGCCACGAACTTAACCTAGTCTCAGAGCGGCAGCAGCCCGGCGTTCCACCGTCGCAATTACTGACTCGCCTGCCACTACAATGGGCTCCTAATAGCTACCTTCGGGCGAATCCGTAGTGGGTTGTGTTCGCCGCCGACGACGACAGAGAGAGAAGGGAACCCAACCTCGCTCTCTTTGACGACGACGACGGGAACGTCCCAAACAGAGACAGATCCCTATGATATAGCTAAATAGGGACGAGCAGCAAGTTGCGAGGTTTCTAAGCCAATCGACGTCCTAGTTGCACCCGAGCAGCTGACGTCTTAAATTCACCGTCAGTGAGAAGAGGATATGCCGACGAAGACGACACCGAAACTGAAAGAGAGAGAGAAAGCACCACGTGCAGCAAGAGCGCAAAGTGTTATTAGTCTTCTAGCCCAATCTCTCGTAAAAGTTCGACTTTATAACCAGCTTTTTCGTTCTATTTTTAAAATAGAATTTACTATACGGGTCAACGACAGCATTCGACTAACAAGACGAACGGTCTCCCCAACTGCCTGGATGTCAACACCGAGGAAGTCGAAAAACTTTTACGAGCAGGTAGCTAAGAAAACTTACATTTTGCTGATGCTGCAGAGGTGAATCGCTTTTCACAGCCACGGAAGCCGCCTACGTCCGCGTGCTTCTTTGTTATCCGTATCTCACCTTTTCTTTCTACCGCGACGACTGAAATTAAGACGTCAGGATGATGCAAAAAAAAACAGTACTACTTCGAAGCTTCGAGAACACGTCATATGCGCCTGTAAACCGGGTGGACTGCGGTTTCCGTCATTCAATACATCCACCACCAACGTTCGCGGTGCTCCCCCAGCCCCCGCGAACGCCGGCCAAAAATATTACCATCTTTCGGACTGAAAACTTAACTTTTCCACCGACTATGACCGACACTCGGGAACGAGGAGCCGACAGACAAAACAGAAACAGAACAGAGAAACAAAGAAGGAGAGGAGCGAAACGTAGCAATCCAGCCAGCCATTACCTGTACCTGTACCAGTGCCAGTGTCTTTACCAGTGCCCCTTTGCTTTTACCAGTGCCCCTTTGCTTTTACCGGTGCCCCTTTGCTTTTACCGGTGCCTTTGCCTGCTTGCTGCGCTGTTGCTTTCGCCGCCGCCTCTCCAACTGTTCCAGTCTGCCTGCCTGCCTGCCTGCCTGCCTGCCTGCCTGCCTGCCTGCCTGCCTGGCCCCCGAAACGAACAGAAACAGAACAGAGAAACAAAGAAGGAGGGAGCGAAACGTAGCAATCCAGCCAGCCATTGCCCCCACTGCGCTGCTGCTGTCGCCGCCGCCACTCCAACTGTTCCAATCTGCCTGCCTGCCGCTCCGAGAACAAGGCTCGCAAACGTTATGACCGAGAAGCCGACAGGACAGAAACAGAAACAGAACAGAGAAAGAAAGAACGAGGGAGCCAAGCCTAGCCAGCCAGCCCGCCCCTGCTGCGCTGCTGCCGCCGCCACTCAAACTAACTCCACTGCCTGCCTGCCTGCGCCTGCCTGCCACCCGAAACGAGCCTTACATTCTAGACTTTTTTTTATGCGAAGGATAGGATACACGATGTACAGCGGCGAAAACCACTTTCAGCAGAAGAAGAAGCTGACCCACCGCCATATCCAAACGAGCAGAGTTATTGCAAGTTCGGTAGAGGGAGTGAAAGACCGCTGCTTTTTCCTTGCGGAGATCGTTAACATCATACCCATCTCCTCCTCCGCATATTCTCTCTCGTTCATCGCGGCAAGTATTCGTACATATCCTGGAACTCTATGTACCCCCCGCTTTCAGGCCTCGACAACCACACTTAGCCGGCGGGGGGGAAGAGAGAGCCCAATTGCGTTTACGACGCGAAGGAGATTTAGTATACCTTTGCCTGGGGGGAAGCCAACAACCCAGGCAAAGCCAGTCCTATCTCTCCTCCGCGTCCGTATTAACCACTGCGCTCGGACACAATGATCGTCAACAAGAGACAGTTCACCGGTGTATCAAAGACACCGCCGATGTCGTGCCCGCTTGCTTGGACCATTTTCTCGCGTGCTTATAATTGTTCAGGGCGGATTAAAGGTACATTCAATCTTGAGAGGGCGGTCCCCCGGGGGTGACTCGGTGCCAGCACGGCGGTCATGGAAGGCACTTGGTATCGTCTTATTAAGGTTTCAGCCTTTGAACGATCCAGGACACTTCATACCCGTGGACGCACTCGCCACATGTCGTCTTAATAGATGTAACCCCGTCGCCACAGGCAAGATCTTTCCCCCATCCTGAGCTGCGTTGCCGTATCAGGAAATGAAATCGCTGGTTTGACCGACGAGATTGGCGATGAAGATGGTGATACCTACGCGAGAGGCCAATCACCTTCAATTCACCGACTCAATCCGCCGCCCAACGACCAAACCTCGGCTGTGCTGGTAGAGTCTTTTCCATTACACTCTGCGGTCGTTACCGGGATACCCATCCTGCCACGCGGAAGTCATGTTCGGGCTCCTCACCCTCTCCATACTCCAACTAGTGCAGTGACAGGGCTTGTGAACTGGCCCCGATGGTTATACCTATCATTTTGCTATCACCGCTCGTTTAATGTCGTTCGGGCAGGGATCGTTCAGTCTGTCTGGACCGGATGTGGCCGAATCGACAGGAAGACGCAGAAAGAAAAATCCTCGCCTTCTTAGGGTTCCAGCCAGCCTCTTCCAGCGAGCATATTCGAACTGCGCCTCTATAGCCAATGTGCAATAGCAGTAGCAGCTACGACCGAAAGCAGTCGCACACCGACTTTTACTAACGGAAGAGATCTGCTGCTACTAACTACTACAAGTGAGCGGTGACATTGCCCGAAGGGATACCTCATGGAGGCGATAGGTCATCTCAACCCTTCATATTATATTTCGAAAGGCATCATCACAGAAGTCGGTAGAGAAGATACTGCGATAGCAGCTTCGCAACAGCAAAAGCAGCAGACCCAGCTCCATTTCCAAAACCAGCAGCAGCAGCATCTTTACTGCGGTTCGGTAGAGGGAGTGAAAGACTACTTACTCCGCGTGCGCTAAAGCGTTTATCGGCTATACCTAGGACTACGTTTTCTGTGATGCGCTCTCTGCGTTCGATGGATGTACCCTCTTGGCAGCAACTAAAGAAGAGAGAAAGAGCTTTTTTCAGCAGAAGCGGACCCCCAGTTCCATATCCAAACACGAGCAGAGTTATTGCCAGTTCGGTAGAGGGAGTGAAAGAGACCGCTTTTTACTCCGTTCGAACTGCTAAAGAAAGCTGCTGACACCCTTCCCGTAGTAAACTGCCTCGAGTATCACCCCTACTACCACCACCTTCCACTCTCTACTACCCAGAGAGGAGGGAGGAGCAGGGGGGCCGCGCCATCCTTTCCACGCGACCACGAGGTTCATTGACATCATTCGCCGGGACGAACGGTCTATCCTCTTGCGCGGAGGGCCAATTTTCAAGTCAGGGGAAAGGTTTTTCTCAAATGCATCGTTACTCGTAAAATGTTTCTAGGCGGCCGAGCAATCCGCCCTAATGAGATAACCTTCCCCCGACCAGAAAACAAACCACAGACTCAACAATTCGAGAAAAAGCTCTATTTTTCCGTAAAAAGGCGGAAAAATCCGCCTTTTTTGGCCTCTAACCGCGGAACGACGACTGCTGAGCTTCGACACCTCTCCGTGAATTTTTCTCTCGATTTCAGTTTTTCGACTAAGGTCACGGAAAACTGCTAGAGGGGTAAGCAGAGTTCCACTTCCTCGCGATCCACCGTCGTCGTGAGTCTATATGCCAGGAGAGGGTGACGAGACAACAGACAGTCACGCACCAAGCTAGAAGCCCAAACCCGGACACCACGCGCTGGGAGAGAGAAGGGAACCCAACCTCGCTCTCTCCCCGTTCTTGACTGGACTTGGAAGTACCCTCTTGGCAGCAACTAAAGAAGAGGGAGAGACAGCAGAGCTTTTCAGCAGAAGCGGACCCCCAGTTCCATATCCAAACACGAGCAGAGTTATTGCCAGTTCGGTAGAGGGGAGTGGAAGACCGCTTTTTTGTCTCCGTTCGAACTGCTGAAGAGCGCTGCTGACTGACACCCTTCCCGTAGTAAACTGCCTCGAGTATAACCCCTACTACCACTCGCTACTACCCAGAGAGAAGGAGCAGGGGGGCCGCGCCATCCTTTCCACGCGACCACGAGGTTCATTGACATCATTCGCCGGGACGAACGGTCTATCCTCTTGCGCGGAGGGCCAATTTTCAAGTCAGGGGAAAGGTTTTTCTCAAATGCATCGTTACTCGTAAATGTTTCTAGGCGGCCGAGCAATCCGCCCTAATGAGATAACCTTCCCCCGACCAGAAAACGAACCACAGACTCAACAATTCGAGAAAAAGCTCTATTTTTCCGTAAAAAGGCGGAAAAATCCGCCTTTTTTGGCCTCTAACCGCGGAACGACGACTGCTGAGCTTCGACACCTCTCCGTGAATTTTTCTCTCGATTTCAGGTTTTCGACTAAGGTCACGGAAAACTGCTAGAGGGGTAAGCAGAATTCCACTTCCTCGCGATCCACCGTCGTCGTGAGTCTATATGCCAGGAGAGGGTGACGAGACAACAGACAGTCACGCACCAAGCTAGAAGCCCAAACCCGGACACCACGCGCTGGGAGAGAGAAGGGAACCCAACCTCGCTCTCTCCCCGTTCTTGACTGGACTTGGAAGTACCCTCTTGGCAGCAACTAAAGAAGAGGGAGAGACAGCAAAGCTTTTCAGCAGAAGCGGACCCCCAGTTCCATATCCAAACACGAGCAGAGTTATTGCCAGTTCGGTAGAGGGGAGTGGAAGACCGCTTTTTTGTCTCCGTTCGAACTGCTGAAGAGCGCTGCTGACTGACACCCTTCCCGTAGTAAACTGCCCCGAGTATAACCCCTACTACCACTCGCTACTACCCAGAGAGGAGGAAGAGGAGCAGGGGGGCCGCGCCATCCTTTCCACGCGACCACGAGGTTCATTGACATCATTCGCCGGGACGAACGGTCTATCCTCTTGCGCGGAGGGCCAATTTTCAAGTCGGGGGAAAGGTTTTTCTCAAATGCATCGTTACTCGTAAATGTTTCTAGGCGGCCGAGCAATCCGCCCTAATGAGATAACCTTCCCCCGACTAGAAAACAAACCACAGACTCAACAACTCGAGAAAAAGCTCTATTTTTCCGTAAAAAGGCGGAAAATCCGCCTTTTTTCGACCTCGAAGCAGGGAAAGCTCGAGCGCCACGGCTGCACCCTCTCCGGGACTCGACCCTTCGATTTGAGCTTTTCACTTTTGGTCCCGGAAGACCGCCACCTCGTTCTGGCAGTCTCTCCGTACCTCCGGCTTAGGACTCTTGTCGAGAGAGCTTTATCCCAGTGAGAGGGCAAAGGGAGGACATAATGCCTTCTCGTCGCTCTCCTACTTTACGTAGGAGAGCTGCGACAACTGTGAGAAGACACTCGTGTCCCGCCCCAGCAGCCTGGCGGTCTCATCGAGCTTTGCCCAGCTGACACAGGCAGACGCGGTGGAGGTCCTCCCATCCCGCCTCAGTCCCCACGCTCTAGGCCCTGCGTACCACTCCTGAACGCAGAGAGAGACGTGACATTGACATTAACACGGGATGCTCGGAACCTCCGAGTGGTGACACCCGGGAGAAACTCATCTCCCGGATGCCTCACCATCATCTTCCCCGTTCCACCTCTCCGCATGCATCTATCTCGCGGAGAGTGGGAAGCAGGAGCGATGATGGGGCGTCTACCTGCGGGTACGAAGCGTCATTGGCACCTTCCTTACCAGGGAAGACCTCTTCTTCTTCTCGCGAGGATGGCCAATCTTCAAGTCGGGGTAAAGGTTTGTCTCGGACTCGGCTCGCCTCGTAGATGTTTCTAGACGGCCCAGGCGCCGCCCTCCCGAGATAACCTCCACCCCGCCAGGAAGATCGTTCAAGAGCTCAACGGGTCGAGAAAAGGCTTCTATTTTTCCGTAAAAAGGCGGAAAATCCGCCTTTTTTCGACCTCGAAGCAGGGAAAGCTCGAGCGCCACGGCTGCACCCTCTCCGGGACTCGACCCTTCGATTTGAGTTTTTCACTTTTGGTCCCGGAAGACCGCCACCTCGTTCTGGCAGTCTCTCCGTACCTCCGGCTTAATACTCTAGTCGAGAGAGCTTTATCCCAGTGAGAGGGCAAAGGGAGGACATAATAATGCCTTCTCGCTCTCCTACTTTACGTAGGAGAGCTGCGACAACTGTGAGAAGACACTCGTGTCCCGCCCCAGCAGCCAGGCGGTCTCATCGAGCTTTGCCCTGCTGACACAGGCAGACGCGGTGAAGTTCCTCCCATCCCGCCTCAGTCCCCACGCTCTAGGCCCTGCGTACCACTCCTGAACGCAGAGAGAGACGTGACATTGACATTAACACGGGATGCTCGGAACCTCCGAGTGGTGACACCCGGGAGAAACTCATCTCCCGGATGCCTCACCATCATCTTCCCCGTTCCACCTCTCCGCATGCATCTATCTCGCGGAGAGTGGGAAGCAGGAGCGATGATGGGGCTTCTGCCTGCGAGTACGAAGCGTCATTGGCACCTTCCTTACCAGGGAAGACCTCTTCTTCTTCTCGCGAGGATGGCCAATCTTCAAGTCGGGGTAAAGGTTTGTCTCGGACTCGGCTTGCCTCGTAGATGTTTCTAGACGGCCCAGGCGCCGCCTTCCCGAGATAACCTCCACCCCGCCAGGAAGATCGTTCAAGAGCTCAACGGGTCGAGAAAAGGCTCTACTTTTCCGTAAAAAGGCGGAAAATCCGCCTTTTTTCGACCTCGAAGCAGGGAAAGCTCGAGCGCCACGGCTGCACCCTCTCCGGGACTCGACCCCTCGATTTGAGTTTTTCACTTTTGGTCCCGGAAGACCGCCACCTCGTTCTGGCAGTCTCTCCGTACCTCCGGCTTAATACTCTAGTCGAGAGAGCTTTATCCCAGTGAGAGGGCAAAGGGAGGACATAATAATGCCTTCTCGCTCTCCTACTTTACGTAGGAGAGCTGCGACAACTGTGAGAAGACACTCGTGTCCCGCCCCAGCAGCCAGGCGGTCTCATCGAGCTTTGCCCTGCTGACACAGGCAGACGCGGTGAAGATCCTCCCATCCCGCCTCAGTCCCCACGCTCTAGGCCCTGCGTACCACTCCTGAACGCAGAGAGAGACGTGACATTGACATTAACACGGGATGCTCGGAACCTCCGAGTGGTGACACCCGGGAGAAACTCATCTCCCGGATGCCTCACCATCATCTTCCCCGTTCCACCTCTCCGCATGCATCTATCTCGCGAAGAGTGGGAAGCAGGAGCGATGATGGGGCTTCTGCCTGCGAGTACGAAGCGTCATTGGCACCTTCCTTACCAGGGAAGACCTCTTCTTCTTCTCGCGAGGATGGCCAATCTTCAAGTCGGGGTAAAGGTTTGTCTCGGACTCGGCTCGCCTCGTAGATGTTTCTAGACGGCCCAGGCGCCGCCTTCCCGAGATAACCTCCACCCCGCCAGAAAGATCGTCCAAGAGCTCAACGGGTGAAAAAGCTCTATTTTTCCGTAAAAAGGCGGAAAATCCGCCTTTTTTCGACCTCGAAGCAGGGAAAGCTCGACCGCCACGGCTGCACCCTCTCCGGGACTCGACCCCTCGATTTGAGTTTTTCACTTTTGGTCCCGGAAGACCACCACCTCGTTCTGGCAGTCTCTCCGTACCTCCGGCTTAGGACTCTAGTCGAGAGAGCTTTATCCCAGTGAGAGGGCAAGGGGAGGACATAATGCCTTCTCGCTCTCCTACTTTACGTAGGAGAGCTGCGACAACTGTGAGAAGACACTCGTGTCCCGCCCCAGCAGCCAGGCGGTCTCATCGAGCTTTGCCCTGCTGACACAGGCAGACGCGGTGGAGGTCCTCCCATCCCGCCTCAGTCCCCACGCTCTAGGCCCTGCGTACCACTCCTTTACGCAGAGAGAGACGTGACATTGACATTAACACGGGATGCTCGGAACCTCCGAGTGGTGACACCCGGGAGAAACTCATCTCCCGGATGCCTCATCATCATCTTCCCCGTTCCACCTCTCAGCATGCATCTATCTCGCGGAGAGTGGGAAGCAGGAGCGATGATGGGGCGTCCGCCTAGGGCGGAAGTCCTCTACTTCTCGAGAGGATGGCCAATCTTCAAGTCGGGGTAAAGGTTTGTCTCGGACTCGGCTCGCCTCGTAGATGTTTCTAGACGGCCCAGGCGCCGCCTTCCCGAGATAACCTCCACCCCGCCAGAAAGATCGTCCAAGAGCTCAACGGGTCGAGAAAAGGCTCTACTTTTCCGTAAAAAGGCGGAAAATCCGCCTTTTTTCGACCTCGAAGCAGGGAAAGCTCGACCGCCACGGCTGCACCCTCTCCGGGACTCGACCCTTCGATTTGAGTTTTTCACTTTTGGTCCCGGAAGACCGCCACCTCGTTCTGGCAGTCTCTCCGTACCTCCGGCTTAGGACTCTAGTCGAGAGAGCTTTATCCCAGTGAGAGGGCAAAGGTAGGACATAATGCCTTCTCGCTCTCCTACTTTACGTAGGAGAGCTGCGACAACTGTGAGAAGACACTCGTGTCCCGCCCCTGCCTGGCGGTCTCATCGAGCTTTGCCCAGCTGACACAGGCAGACGCGGTGGAGGTCCTCCCATCCCGCCTCAGTCCCCACGCTCTAGGCCCTGCGTACCACTCCTGAACGCAGAGAGAGACGTGACATTGACATTAACACGGGATGCTCGGAACCTCCGAGTGGTGACACCCGGGAGAAACTCATCTCCCGGTTGCCTCAACATCGTCTTCCCTGTTCCACCCCTCCTCGTGCTACTACTATCGGGGAGAGTGAGGAACGACGGGTTCCGATGATTGGTGTCTGCCTGAGAGAAGCGTCATTGGCACCTTCCTCCAGGGAGGAAGTCCTCTACTTCTCGAGAGGATGGCCAATCTTCAAGTCGGGGTAAAGGTTTGTCTCGGACTGTGCTCTCCTCGTAGCCGCTACAAGGCGGCCCAGGAGCTGCCACTCCGAGATAACCCCTCACCCGCCTAAAAGATCGTCCAAGACCTTGGCAGGTCGAGCAAAAGCTCTACTTTTCCGTGAAAAGGCGGAAAATTCCGCCTTTTTCGACCAAAATCACGGAAAAGTTCGATCACCCGGCTGCACCCTCTCCGGGACTTGACACCTCGATTTTGAGTTTTTCACCTTTGGTCACGGAAGACCGCCTCGTTCCTGCAGTCTCTCCGTACCTCCGGCTTCCCACTCGTCGAGAGAGCAATATCACCGTGAGAGGGCCACGGGACATAATAATGCCTGTGAACTGCCTGGTTAGTCCCTGGAAGGATGTCACCAACAGCTCACAAGACACTACTCGTCCCGCCCCAGCCGGGCGTTCTCATCGAGCTTTGCCCTCCTGACACAGGCAGACGCGGTGGAGGTCCTCCCATCCCGCCTCAGTCCCCACGCTCTAGGCCCTGCGTACCACTCCTGACCGCAGAGAGAGACGTGACATTGACATTAACACGGGATGCTCGGAACCTCCGAGTGGTGACACCCGGGAGAAACTCATCTCCCGGTTGCCTCAACATCGTCTTCCCTGTTCCACCCCTCCTCGTGCTACTACTATCGGGGAGAGTGAGGAACGACGGGTTCCGATGATTGGTGTCTGCCTGAGAGAAGCGTCATTGGCACCTTCCTCCAGGGAGGAAGTCCTCTACTTCTCGAGAGGATGGCCAATCTTCAAGTCGGGGTAAAGGTTTGTCTCGGACTGTGCTCTCCTCGTAGCCGCTACAAGGCGGCCCAGGAGCTGCCACTCCGAGATAACCCCTCACCCGCCTAAAAGATCGTCCAAGACCTTGGCAGGTCGAGCAAAAGCTCTACTTTTCCGTGAAAAGGCGGAAAATTCCGCCTTTTTCGACCAAAATCACGGAAAAGTTCGATCACCCGGCTGCACCCTCTCCGGGACTTGACACCTCGATTTTGAGTTTTTCACCTTTGGTCACGGAAGACCGCCTCGTTCCTGCAGTCTCTCCGTACCTCCGGCTTCCCACTCGTCGAGAGAGCAATATCACCGTGAGAGGGCCACGGGACATAATAATGCCTGTGAACTGCCTGGTTAGTCCCTGGAAGGATGTCACCAACAGCTCACAAGACACTACTCGTCCCGCCCCAGCCGGGCGTTCTCATCGAGCTTTGCCCTCCTGACACAGGCAGACGCGGTGGAGGTCCTCCCATCCCGCCTCAGTCCCCACGCTCTAGGCCCTGCGTACCACTCCTGACCGCAGAGAGAGACGTGACATTGACATTAACACGGGATGCTCGGAACCTCCGAGTGGTGACACCCGGGAGAAACTCATCTCCCGGTTGCCTCAACATCGTCTTCCCTGTTCCACCCCTCCTCGTGCTACTACTATCGGGGAGAGTGAGGAACGACGGGTTCCGATGATTGGTGTCTGCCTGAGAGAAGCGTCATTGGCACCTTCCTCCAGGGAGGAAGTCCTCTACTTCTCGAGAGGATGGCCAATCTTCAAGTCGGGGTAAAGGTTTGTCTCGGACTGTGCTCTCCTCGTAGCCGCTACAAGGCGGCCCAGGAGCTGCCACTCCGAGATAACCCCTCACCCGCCTAAAAGATCGTCCAAGACCTTGGCAGGTCGAGCAAAAGCTCTACTTTTCCGTGAAAAGGCGGAAAATTCCGCCTTTTTCGACCAAAATCACGGAAAAGTTCGATCACCCGGCTGCACCCTCTCCGGGACTTGACACCTCGATTTTGAGTTTTTCACCTTTGGTCACGGAAGACCGCCTCGTTCCTGCAGTCTCTCCGTACCTCCGGCTTCCCACTCGTCGAGAGAGCAATATCACCGTGAGAGGGCCACGGGACATAATAATGCCTGTGAACTGCCTGGTTAGTCCCTGGAAGGATGTCACCAACAGCTCACAAGACACTACTCGTCCCGCCCCAGCCGGGCGTTCTCATCGAGCTTTGCCCTCCTGACACAGGCAGACGCGGTGGAGGTCCTCCCATCCCGCCTCAGTCCCCACGCTCTAGGCCCTGCGTACCACTCCTGACCGCAGAGAGAGACGTGACATTGACATTAACACGGGATGCTCGGAACCTCCGAGTGGTGACACCCGGGAGAAACTCATCTCCCGGCTGCCTCACCATCATCTTCCCTGTTCCACCTCTCCGAATGCCTCTATGTCTCGGAGAGTTGGGAGCAGGGGCGATGATGGGTGTCGTCTGCCTGCCTGACTGAGAGCTTGGTAGCTAGCTCTCAGCTGGTGGGGAGATCCTACCGTATCCAGCCTTAGTCCCCACGGTCTAGGCCCTGTATACCACTCCTGAATACAGAGAGACGCGTGACATTGACATTGGTGCTGGATACTCGGACCTCTCCGAGAGTGGTGGCTGTCGGCAGTGATTACTACTGCCAGGCAGCCTCAGATGCCTCTTCCTACTCTCCCTAGCTACCGGAGAGGTCGGAAGGAGAAAGTCATCGACACGCCTCCCTGGTTCGGCCGAACCAGGTATGTCTCTTTTCTCACTCGGCACCCCCTATATCAAGTTGGGGCAGAAATTCGTCATAATAATGTGGCAAACACTCGTACTTTTTTTTGTCGAATTTGATAGAAAATAACATCTAAAGGCTTGAAAAGCGCTTTAAATAAAATTAATTTTATAGAAAAAAAATTTTTCCGCGGCCCAGCTACCCCTCTCTATACATAATGCTTCCTCGCCCCGTATACCACCCCACCCGTCAGCAAAATTTAGTCAAAAAAATTTTGGGTGGTGCAGTGGCTTAACTTGAAATTTTTGGCATCCTTTCAAACTTCGGGAGAGTACGTTTCAGACCGAGACGAGCCTACTGGTAGTCTCTCCTGGAGATTTTTTTTCGAAAAACCAACTTTTTTTTTTTGGTGCAGCGGCTTAACGAAAAATCGAAAAAATTCTAAGTCCCCCGACCAAAATTTCGACCAAACCAGACTTCGGGAGAGCACGTTTCAGACCCAGACGAGTACGTGGGTAAGCTCGTTGCGAGACATTTTTAAAATTCCCTATATAAAATTTTCCGAAATTCTGTGGTGCAGTGGCTTATTGAAAAATCGAAAAAATTCTAAGTCCCCCGACCAAAATTTCGACCAAACCAGACTTCGGGAGAGCACGTTTCAGACCCGGACGAGTACGTGGACAGTCTCGTTCCGAGACACTTTGCTAATCCCCAGCCATTTTTTCGGACCAAAATTTTTTCTAAGTCCCCACTCGGGCAGACTCGAGAAAATTCTAAGTTCCCGACCAAAATTTCGACCAAACCAGACTTCGGGAGAGCGCGTTTCAGACCCAGACGAGTACGTGGGTACGGTCGTTGCGAGACATTTTTTAAATTCCCTATATAAAATTTTCCGAAATTCTCTGGTGCAGAGGCTTATCGAAAAATCCAAAAATTTTCAAAGTCCCCAGACCAAAATTTCGACCAAACCAGACTTCGGGAGAGCACGTTTCACACCCAGACGAGTACGTGGACACTCTCGTTCAGAGTCACTTTCCTAATCGCCAGCCATTTTTCGGGACCGACCGACCAAAATTTTTCAAAGTCCAGCACTCAACTCGGAGGGAAAATTTCTGACTCTGGGCGGCCCTATGATCGCCCTTGTCGAGCGCGGCCGAGAAATACCCTTCCCAAATCCAGGTTTTCACGGGAAATCTCGCGCAGCGAAACTTCCTTTCCTTCCCGCCGGGACTCAGGGTCGGAAGAGGAGATTTCTCAGGCAACAACGCGCGAGATTTTCCAAAGTCGGATTTTGGACTGAGGGGGGATATTTCTTACCGTGGGCGGCCATATGATCGCCCTTGTCGAGCGCGGCCGAGAAATACCTTCCCAAATCCAGCTTTTCACGGGAAATCTCGCGCAGCGGAAAACTCCTCTCCTTCCCAGGCCCCCCGCCGGGACTTAGAGTCCAAAGAGGAGCTTTCTCGGGCAACAACGCGCGAGATTTTCCAAAGTCGGATTTTGGACTGAGGGGGGATATTTCTTACCGTGGGCGGCCATATGATCGCCCTTGTCGAGCGCGGCCGAGAAATACCCTTCCCAAATCCAGGTTTTCACGGGAAATCTCGCGCAGCGAAACTTCCTTTCCTTCCCGCCGGGACTCAGGGTCGGAAGAGGAGATTTCTCAGGCAACAACGCGCGAGATTTTTCCAAAGTCGGATTTTGGACTGAGGGGGGATATCTCTTACCGTGGGCGGCCATATGATCGCCCTTGTCTTTTCGAGCGCGGGCCGGAGAATATACCTTCCTCAAATCCAGCTTTTTCACGGGAAAATCTCGCGCAGTTGCGGAAAACTCTTTCCTCTCCTTCCCGGCCCCCCGCGGGACTTAGAGTCAAAGAGGAGCTTTCTCCGGGCAACAAACCGGCTGGGACGTTAGATGTGTTTCCTCTTCGAAAAAGTCGGATTATTGGACTGTTGAGGGGGGATGTATTTTTACCTTCTGTGGCGGTCCATGATGTATCGCCCCTTGTCGAGCTCCGCGGCCGAGAAATTTTTACGGGCCTGTCTCTAAGTATCCATGTTTTCTTATTGCTGGATGAGTTGTGCTCGGTCGCGTAGTTCTCGTCAGATGTCCTTCGTTTTCCTTTCCTTGCCGTCCGTGGACTCAGGGTCTTGGTTAAAGAGGAGGCTTTCTCAGGCGACAACGTCGCGAGAGGTTTTCGATCAGAAAGTTCCGGATTTGTGGACACGGATGAGGGAGTATTCTCTTACCTTGTGTGGCGGTCTCTTCATATGAATCGCCGGCGTGTGGTTCGAGGTCGGGCCGAGTAAATTGCCGTTCCCGAATCAGTGTTTGTCAAAAAATTCGCGCAGCAAACTCCTTTCCTTCCCGCCGGTGAGCGTGCGCAGTCGATAAAAATTTCTCATGCAACTATTGCGGATGATTTTCCTAAGGTGCCCGATTCGAAAATCGTATTTTCCGCTAGTCAAACCCTATATCTAACCTAACCTAACCTAACACCTAACCTAACCTAACCTAGCGAATTTTTTCAATTTCGAATCCCAAACCCGGACCGTGGGGGCAAACTTCTTGCCGTGGGCGGCTCTATGATCGCCCTTGTCGAGCGCGGCCGAGAAATGCCCTCCCCAATCCGGCTCTTCACGGGAAATCTCGCGCAGCGAAACCTCCTTTCCTTCCCGCCGGGACTCAGGGTCGAAAGAGGAGATTTCTCTTGCAACATCGCGCGAGATTTTCCAAAGTCGGATTTTGGACTGAGGGGGGGATATCTCTTACCCTGGGCGGCCATATGATCGCCCTTGTCGAGCGCGGCCGAGAAATGCCTTCCCGAATCCAGGTTTTCACGGAAAATCACGCGCAGCGAAACCTCCTTTCCTTCCCGCCGGGACTCAGGGTCGAAAGAGGAGATTTCTCTTGCAACATCGCGGGAGATTTTCCAAAGTCGGATTCGAAATCGTATTTTCCGCTAAGTCACCCTGAGCTATGCAAATCTCAGGGAATCAACAGCACGCTGGACTTAGCGAAATTTTTCAATTTCGAATCCCAAACCCGGACCGTGGGGGCAAACCTCTTGCCGTGGGCGGCTCTATGATCGCCCTTGTCGAGCGCGGCCGAGAAATGCCCTCCCCAATCCGGCTCTTCACGGGAAATCTCGCGCAGCGAAACCTCCTTTCCTTCCCGCCGGGACTCAGGGTCGGAAGAGGAGATTTCTCAGGCAACAACGCGCGAGATTTTCCAAAGTCGGATTTTGGACTGAGGGGGGATATCTCTTACCCTGGGCGGCCATATGATCGCCCTTGTCGAGCGCGGCCGAGAAATGCCTTCCCGAATCCAGGTTTTCACGGAAAATCTCGCGCAGCGAAACCTCCTTTCCTTCCCGCCGGGACTCAGGGTCGAAAGAGGAGATTTCTCTTGCAACATCGCGGGAGATTTTCCAAAGTCGGATTCGAAATCGTATTTTCCGCTAAGTCACCCTGAGCTATGCAAATCTCAGGGAATCAACAGCACGCTGGACTTAGCGAAATTTTTCAATTTCGAATCCAAAACCCGGACCGTGGGGGCAAACCTCTTGCCGTGGGCGGCTCTATGATCGCCCTTGTCGAGCGCGGCCGAGAAATGCCCTCCCCAATCCGGCTCTTCACGGAAAATCTCGCGCAGCGAAACCTCCTTTCCTTCCCGCCGGGACTCAGGGTCGGAAGAGGAGATTTCTCAGGCAACAACGCGCGAGATTTTCCAAAGTCGGATTTTGGACTGAGGGGGGATATTTCTTACCGTGGGCGGCCATATGATCGCCCTTGTCGAGCGCGGCCGAGAAATGCCTTCCCGAATCCAGGTTTTCACGGGATATCTCGCGCAGCGAAAACTCCTCTCCTTCCCGCCGGGACTCTGGGTCGAAAGAGGAGCTTTCTCGGGCAACAGCGCGCGAGATATTCCGAAGTCGAATTCAAAATCGTATTTCCGCAAAGTTCCCATGAGCTAGGCGTTTCCCAGGGAATCAACAAGACTCTGGACTCTGAGCGAAATTTCAATTTCGAA
>JABUQX010008458.1:27500-58075 GCA_015478945.1 Trachelipus rathkii
TCCTTCTCCCGAAGTTACGGATCGAGTTTGCCGACTTCCCTTACCTACGTTCGACTAGCGACAAGAGACTGCGAACCTCGGGGACCTGATGCGGTTCTGGGTACGGACAGGCGCGAAGATTGGACTCGTAAGTAGAGCACACCCTCCACCACAGTTTCAAGGACCGGCAACGGCACGCGGGACGCCGCAACAAATGCGACGCTCTTCGGACGACCACGTATGTCTAAGTCCTTTCTCCTATCGAAATGATTCCAGGACCCGCGGCGCCTTATGAAGAAAAGAGCAAGCTCCTCCCCGGACCGCCACCAGTGGCTGAGGCAATATCTCCCGTTACCAGGAGCATCGAGCGTGTCCAAAGTCCACGATATAAATATCTTCCCCGCGCCTAGTTCCGGAATATTGACCGGATCCCCTTTCGCACCAGCGCAACCGACGGAAAAATCTGAAACACATCATTTCATCCAAATGAGAAAAAGTTTTCGACAGACAAAACAGAAACAGAACAGAGAAACTAAGAAGGAGGGAGCGAAACGTAGCAATCCAGCCAGCCATTACCACCGCTGCGCTGCTGCTGTCGCCGCCGCCACTCCAACTGTTGTTCCAGTCTGCCTGCCTGCCTGCCTGCCTGGCTGCCTGCCACCCGAAGCGAACAGAAACAGAACAGAGAAACTAAGAAAGAGGGAGCGAAACGTAGCAATCCAGCCAGCCATTACCACCGCTGCGCTGCTGCTGTCGCCGCCGCCACTCAAACTGTTGTTGTTCCAGTCTGCCTGCCTGCCTGCCTGGCTGGCTGCCTGCCACCCGATGCGAACAGAAACAGAACAGAGAAACTAAGAAAGAGGGAGCGAAACGTAGCAATCCAGCCAGTCATTACAACTGCCTGCTGCTGTCGCCGCCGCCACTCCAACTGTTGTTCCAGTCTGCCTGCCTGCCTGCCTGCCCCCCGAAACGAACAGAAACAGAACAGAGAAACTAAGAAAGAGGGAGCGAAACGTAGCAATCCAGCCAGCCATTACCACCGCTGCGCTGCTGCTGTCGCCGCCGCCACTCAAACTGTTGTTGTTCCAGTCTGCCTGCCTGCCGCTCCGAGAAAACAAGGCGCGCAAACGGTGAAATCTCATTTGGATTGCATTAAAGAAACCCGCGGTGCTACGACTAACAAAGCGTTAGCCGCGGGCTAAGGACCGACTACCCCTCGTACAAACGCAGTTGACGAGGAACCCTTCCCCGCAACAGGCCTTCGAGGTTCCCATCCGATTACTTGCTACTACCACCAAGATCTGCACCGGAGGCGGCTCCACTCCGGCTTACGCCATGAGCTTCTGCGCCACCCCCGCGCCCTCCTACTCGTCGAGGCTTCGAGACCCTATCCATCCCTACATATCCGGGACGGTCCCCCTCCCGTGAAGGAGAAAGGGAAGAGCCGTTACTACCTCGACGGTCGAGTATCGGGGACCGGCTTTAGCGCCATCCATTTTCAGGGCTAGTCGCTTCGGCAGGTGAGTTGTTACACACTCCTTGGCGGATGCCGACTTCCATGGCCACCGACCTGCTGTCTTGAGCGACCAACGCCTTTCATTGGTTCTACATGAGCCGGTACTTAGGCCCCTTAACTCGACTTTTGGTTCATCCCACAGCGCCAGTTCTGCTTACCAAAAATGGCCCACTAAGTACTCGGATTCGACAAAGAGGCTTCAATGAAGAAAGAACCCTTTTCTTCACCCGTTTAGAGTTTGAGAATGGGCTGAGGAAATTTCATCCCCAAGGACCCCTAATCATTCTCTTTACCGGATGAAACTCTCAATGCGCGAAACGAGCACCAGCTATCCTGAGGGAAACTTCGGAGGGAACCAGCTACTAGATGGTTCGATTGGTCTTTCGCCCCTATGCGCAGCTCTGACGATCGATTTGCACGTCAGAATCGCTGCGGACCTCCACCAGGGTTTCCCCTGGCTTCATCCTGGCCAGGCATAGATCACCATCTTTCGGGTACCAGAATATGCGCTCGGAGAGCCCGCTACTCAACTTAACAAGCCTGCGAAACGCGACCACTACGTGCCCCGTCCCCCGAAGAACAAGACAAAAAAAATTTGTCATAAATTGTTTGGGAAACGGGGAAGCAGCTAGCCGGTTAGGCATTAACAGCGAGAAGGAGCGGCGCGGGCCCCGGGCTTGCGCCGTCCACATACAGGGTGGTTAATCGGGGGGAGACCAGAGGCAAACCCACTCACCGCCGAAATAACCCGTGAGGGCGACACCGGCGACCTGGAGAAATACCTACGCACGCACCCCGAAACGGATCAGCCCTATGAAAGGATCACTTTCGTTTCGCCTTGGGGTTTAGACAGCCCTTTGACTTGCGCATATTCTAGACTTCTTGGTCCGTGTTTCAAGACGGGACGAGTAAGCTGTCGCAAACTACACCGCGTCGCGCGCTGCGAGACATAGCGGGGGCACGACTTCGCCTCCTCAGGGGCGGCTGAGGTGGTGAGAGGACGTATACCCCCAGTCAAGAGCACACTTTACAACATTTAACCGTCCGAGAGGCCGTCAGAGCAACGGGGCGGCCCCGCCAAACTCGGAAAACCCGGCGGCGTCTTCAAACCGGCAAGCGGTTTGCTGCCTATCCGGGAACGAGAATTAGCGGTTTCCCAGACCCCCGTGTCATCGACACCTCTCGAACGGCCGCGGTGCCCTACTTCGGCCAGCAGTGCATCCCCCTTCGGCGCTCGCTGCCTGAAACGTCGGTCGACCATCGAAACTCCGGGGAAATCCCCGAAAGAATCTCCGGGATCCGTTCAACTAACGTTTACGACCAGACGCTGCGTTACCTCCGGGGTGAATTGAAGCCGACCATTTCGGGTACGAACGCTCATTCGCTTTAGACTCGTGGTAGTTTCACGCTCTCTTGAACTCTCTCTTCAAAGTTCTTTTCAACTTTCCCTCGCGGTACTTGTTCTCTATCGGTCTCGTGGGGATATTTAGCTTTAGATGGAGTTTACCACCTGCTTAGGGCTGCATTTCCAAGCAACCCGACTCTCGAGAGCAACCGACGTGGAAAACCGAGGCAACGACCCTACGGGGCTAACACCCTCTATGGCCAGCGGGATTGCAATCGACAAACACTTCGGGTCGGATCGGCTTCCACACGATTACTCCCATACGCGGCATCGCTCACAGGACCTTTCGGCCCTGCAGCCTACGCGCTGAGCTCCTCCCTTTTCAGTCGCCCTTACTAAGGGAATCCCTTTTGGTTTCTTTTCCTCCGCGTACTTATATGCTTAAGTTATGCGGGTACTCTCTCCTGAAGCAAGGTCGGTTTAGGCACAATTCGTAATATCCAGAGGATGGCAGAAAGAACGGCGTCGCTGCCGCCGCTTACTGTAGGGCTGCTGACACTAATACTGTGATGATATACCTCTTTTATTGATCTTCCTGCGTTAGCGTTCTTCAGGTGACGCCACCCCCGATCAAGAGATATACCGCCGACAATAAAGTGCAGCAAAGGAAATAATTTTCCCATCACCACTACGGTAGCGACGTATTCTCCCTGCTGCCTATTAGCTGCTGCTGCTTTTGCAATGATGAGGGTTGCATAGTACGGTGATATTCGTTAGGTTAATTTCCTGCGTTAGCGTTCTTCAGGTGACGCCACCCCCATTTAACACGAATACCACCGACCGAGCAACAAAATTCATTGCAGCAACAGCAGCAGCATTAGCAGCAGCGGATTAAACAGCGACTACTAATACCGTCGTGCACTAACTTACCACCATAAAGATGATAAGTAACTCTCTGCCTCATGGACTACGCGAAAAGGCTCTCTGATATGCGCTATTATACGACGAGCGACAAAGCGTGCACTTTGAGTTTCTTTCGCATTCGGCAACAGTGGAAAGAGAAACGGACGGAGCGCACGCGAGGAACTAACAAAACACAACGTCTCATTCTCAGGATAGCTACTACTACTGCGGGTCGCCATCCGGCAACACAATGCTTATGCGCTAATACCACAAACAAACCTTCCCTCATCTCCAGCGTTTTGTCATGAGAGCGTCGCGCAAATTTTCCTTCCTCTTCCCCCCCTCCTTCTATCTCTCTTTCTTTTTTCAAGGCTGCTGCCGGTCCGGCAACACAGCGCACGAAACGAAACTTAATTCGAGATGGCACCACCAGACTTCTGTTAACGTCCCCTCAAAAACCTGTTTCGAGAAAGAGAGACACCGACGCTATTACTGATACAAATTTTTATGCTGATGCAGCAGCCACTATGCGCCCCTTTGCGTTTGTCGAAAGGAGAACAACAATCGGAGCGACTTTGGCAACTACGGCGCTAACACCAATACACGCAATTTTCCGCACACCCTTCTTTTCAAGAAGCGGAGTGGGAAAACGCCTGATTGGGTAACGCCCGCCGCACCCGATCGTGCATCCCTTTCGAAAGGCGACACAGTAGCAACAGCAGCAGCTACAGTAATAGCACCGGCATCCTTCCCTCGAAATGGTCTCTCTATCAACCAAAGGGAGCGAAAGAAGTCTAGGTGATGACCATTGCGTTTCAGTTACGTTACGCACGCTCAACAACAGCAGCCCGTCCGAAAGCGAGAAGATAGAAAAGAAAAGAGGAAGGAAATTGCAAGCAATTGTTTGCGCGATCGCTCTCACTTTTAGTAAAAAGAGTGAGAGAAAAGTTCCACAAGTGGCACCAGCGCACGCACAAAGCGACCAACAGCAGCAGCAGCAATATCCTCTTTTTTTTTCCTAAGATGAGACGTTATCAATGCGTTCCACACGCGCACCGTCACGAAACCCTTCCTGCGAAAAGAAACTCGTGTCGCGAGCAATTCCTTCTTACACGCTCAAACCCGTATTTCTCAACCAACCGGCAGCAACTGAAACCGTAAAAGCGGCCGGCAGTAGTAACAGCAGAAGCAGCAACAATTTGGCAACTTGAGCAGCCCAATCCATTTCCAAACGAGCAGAGTTAGTGCAAGTTCGGTAGAGGGAGAACGCTGCAACTGCTACTGCTGCTGCTGCTACAACCACCTAAACCAGAATTTACGGAGACGGAAGCTACAGGCAACAGTCGAAACTCTATTTCCAAACGAGCAGAGTTATTGCAAGTTCGGTAGAGGGAGAGACGACTGCAACATCGGCCACAAAACCAGCAACATTATCAGCTGAAGCTAGCGAAGCAACAGACACTACATCTCAACAGCTGCAGCTTTAGACGTCGCTCAACATTTCCAAACCGCATTGTGATTGAGGTTTCGGTAGAGGTTGAAACGACTGCTGCTGAGAGGTAGTGACTGATGAACGCGCGGCAGCAGCTGAAGAAGCGGCCAAAATGAAAACTCCATTTCCAAACGAGCAGAGTTATTGCAAGTTCGGTAGAGGGAGTTTTCGCAGCGGAGGCAGCTGTGTCAGCAGCTGAAGAAACGACCAGGAGAGCAGCTGATTAAGCCGCCGAAGAAACTCCATTTCCAAACGAGCAGAGTTATTGCAAGTTCGGTAGAGGAAGAATCGACGGACGGACGGACGGATAGCTGCTCTGCCGGACGCTCCCGCTGCTGAAACAGCTACGTGTTCCACTTTTCCGACCCAAGCTTCGTTAAATTGGGTCGGTAAAGGGAACTACCGCAGCATCGGCTGAGAAAACGAGAAGAGCGCGTGCGAAGCGACTTGGAATCAGAGTTTTTTTCATGATTTCACAAGGAATCGCGATCGTCATGTCGCGGACGAGGGAGATACTTTTTATTTTAACCTTCGAGAAGGTGTAAAATAATAATGCTGCTTTTCTTCTCTACCCTCGAGCCGCTACGTACTTAAGACGACGCTAAGGCTATGAGCACATCCGCGCACTCGGCGCCCCGCGAACGTCCAAGGACTCGAATATGCAACGAAAAGCTTTTCCCTACAGGACGTACAGGGAGACAGTTGAGTTGACAGCAATGCCAGGCGATCATCGAGAACGTCAGAAAAAATTTAAGGGATAATAATATCTGGGTGATAAAGCGCAGGAGTTCGGGATTATTACGTTTGGAGAAGGACCGCTTAAGCCGCAGGCTCGGAAACCAATTTTGTAAAACATCCCCACGGCGGGAGTTTTATATATAGGGGGTTTCTTCCTCTGCGTTAAGCTAGGGGCTTCCGTACTCCATGTCGAACAATCCCGTCATCCTTTATTGACATTCCGCCACGAGAAGGAGACACATTGGTTAGCCTTCCACTCAACTAGTATGCGACCCCGGCAACTATCCTCAACGCCGCAGCGACAAAAACGGCGATGAGGTGTGGTCCTAGTTGAGCTTCTTGCCACCAATAGCGCTCATTCACGTGCCACCCAGTAAATATCACCGAGGTGAGGCGGGGAGCAATAAATAGCATATTCTGGGAAACGACCTCATAGACCTCCGCGCTAGTCGTTTCGCGCGGAGTCGATCAAGTTTCACCAGCACTAAATACGCCCACACCGGGGATCCTCACCACCGGCCCAACGATCTACGCTTCTTTCGCCAAGCCTCAACGCCTATAATACGTCCAGGGTACTTAGTCTCTTAACGTGAGTGATTCGAGAGAATGACAATGAGACGGAACGCTATCGTGACGAAACACCACCTGGCGAGACATTTGTGCACTCTTATGGCTTTGCCAAATTGGAAGTGTCGCTCCTAACCAGGTTCCTTAACGCCCTACACACGCCCGAAACAGAGGTCTTGTAGTAAAAACCGACACTTGCCCAGGAGTGCCTCTCCGGGAAAAGAATGCGATTTTTGAGTTTTTCTTTCCGGCAACTTATGAGCGTTACTCTTAGTGCAACTAAAAAAAAGAGATAACGTCCAAAATAAAGAAAAAACTCGCTGAATGAGGTGGTGGTAAGAACCCCAAGACCGAAGCCGATTCGACCACTGCTAAAAAATAGCGTCTTGGAAAGTCCTTACTCCGTGCCCCAAACACGCATTCCTCTCAAGGTGGAGAGGCGCAATGTGCGTTCGACCTGTCGACATTGAAGTCACTTGCAAGACGGGTTAATTCCGCATATTGCAACGGTCTTCGTCGACCCACGAGCCTAGTGATCCCCTACCACGAGTTGTTTATTTGTTTTATCCCATATTTTCTCCGTTTTTCAGTTAAGAGGCAAAAGGAAGAGGAAAGGGAAGATAGCCGCCTTCGTACCAGCTGCATTAACCATACTGATGGATACTTCGGGAAAAGAAAGTCTCATCCGGGGGGCGAATAAGAAAGCTTTATCTCTCGTGAAAGCAAACAGCAAATTAAACCAGCACAAGTAGCGACAGCGGAACCGGCCGAAACTCTATTTCCAAACAGCCATTGTTATTGGAGTTCGGTAGAGGGAGAGACGACGCGGCACCGCCCAGGCAACAAATGTCACTACTAAAGCCTGAAAGCAGCAGTAGCAGTACTAGCGCACGACCTACTACATTTCCAAACAAACCATTGTTATTGGAGTTCGGTAGAGGTAGGAGAGCGATGACTAGACTGCTCCTGCTGCTGCTGCTGCTGCAGCAGGCGACTGGTATCAACATTTGTGATGATATGTTTGCTTTCATTTTCTGCACGCACCAGCTACGGACGGCAGCCCAGCAACAGTAAGTCTTAACTCTATTTCCAAACCACCAGAGTTAGTGAGGGTTCGGTAGAGGGAGTTTTCGACTTTTCCTGCCGGCGCAGCTTAGGTACTACAGAGAAATAAAGGACGATACCACCGGGACTTTGAAGATTGATTAGCTGCGTGCGTAGCTCAGATTACTTTGCCTGCGACTGTCTCTTTCATTCATTCATTCGGTACCTATTCGGCAACATCGCGATAAACGATCTCGGTCCAGGATGCCAATTCCCTACCCCCCCTTAACTAGAGCTGCCCGCATCTAGTTAAAGGGATCGAGAGGAATCTGAGGTAAAATCCCCTGCGTTGAAAAACGTTTAGCGCCTAAGCATCGAACGAAGGAGAAGAAAGAGAAAAGCAATCTAAGCGCGCGCAGAGCAGCACTAGCAATCTACAAATCCGCGAATGGCAAAACCTTTACACCCTGAGCAGAACCAGCACAAGTAGCAGCACTTGCTGCGAGAGCGGAACCGGCCGAAACTCTATTTCCAAACAGCCATTGTTATTGGAGTTCGGTAGAGGGAGAGACGACGCAGCACCGCCCAGGCAACAAATGTCACTACTAAAGCCTGAAAGCAGCAGCAGCAGCAGTAGCAGTACTAGCGCACGACCTACTACATTTCCAAACAAACCATTGTTATTGGAGTTCGGTAGAGGTAGGAGAGCGATGACTAGACTGCTCCTGCTGCTGCTGCTGGAGCAGGTGACTGGTATATACACACACACACAGATCTGTTGATGTTTGCTTTCATTTTCTGCCCGCACCAGCAACGGACGGCAGCCCAGCAACATTAAGTCTTAACTCTATTTCCAAACCACCAGAGTTAGTGGGGGTTCGGTAGAGGGAGTTTTCGACTTTTTTATGCCGCCGCCGCAGCTTAAGTACTGCAGAGGAATAAAGGAACGATGCAAAAACCTTTACACCCTTAGCAAAACCAGCACAAGTAGCAGCACTTACCGCAAGAGCGGAACCGGCCGAAACTCTATTTCCAAACAGCCATTGTAATTGGAGTTCGGTAAAGGGAGAGACGACGCAGCACCGCCCAGGCAACAAATGTCACTACTAAAGCCTGAAAGCAGCAGCAGTAGCAGCAGTACTAGCGCACGAACTACTACATTTCCAAACAAACCATTGTTATTGGAGTTCGGTAGAGGTAGGAGAGCGATGACTAGACGGCTCCTGCTGCTGCTGCATCAGGCGACTGGTATATACACACACACAGATCTGTTGATGTTTGCTTTCATTTTCTGCACGCACCAGCACAAGTAGCAGCACTTGCTGCGAGAGCGGAACCGGCCGAAACTCTATTTCCAAACAGCCATTGTAATTGGAGTTCGGTAAAGGGAGAGACGACGCAGCACCGCCCAGGCAACAAATGTCACTACTAAAGCCTGAAAGCAGCAGCAGCCGCAGTAGCAGTACTAGCGCACGAACTACTACATTTCCAAACAAACCATTGTTATTGGAGTTCGGTAGAGGTAGGAGAGCGATGACTAGACTGCTCCTGCTGCTGCTGCTGCAGCAGGCGACTGGTATATACACACGCACAGATCTGTTGATGTTTGCTTTCATTTTCTGCACGCACCAGCAACGGACGGCAGCCCAGCAACATTAAGTCTTAACTCTATTTCCAAACCACCAGAGTTAGTGGGGGTTCGGTAGAGGGAGTTTTCGACTTTTTTATGCCGCCGCCGCAGCTTAAGTACTGCAGAGGAATAAAGGAACGATGCAAAAACCTTTACACCCTTAGCAAAACCAGCACAAGTAGCAGCACTTGCCGCGAGAGCGGAACCGGCCGAAACTCTATTTCCAAACAGCCATTGTAATTGGAGTTCGGTAGAGGGAGAGACGACGCAGCACCGCCCAGGCAACAAATGTCACTACTAAAGCCTGAAAGCAGCAGTAGCAGTACTAGCGCACGAACTACTACATTTCCAAACAAACCATTGTTATTGGAGTTCGGTAGAGGTAGGAGAGCGATGACTAGACTGCTGCTGCTGCTGCATCAGGCGACTGGTATATACACACACACAGATCTGTTGATGTTTGCTTTCATTTTCTGCAGGCACCAGCACAAGTAGCAGCACTTGCCGCGAGAGCGGAACCGGCCGAAACTCTATTTCCAAACAGCCATTGTAATTGGAGTTCGGTAGAGGGAGAGACGACGCAGCACCGCACAGGCAACAAATATCACTACTAAAGCCGGCACGCAGCAGCAGCAGCATTAGCAGACGAACTACTACATTTCCAAACAAACCATTGTTATTGGAGTTCGGTAGAGGTAGCAGACCGACTGCGCTTTCTACTTACTGCCGATGCTGCCTGCCGGCGACTGGCACCATCAGAACTTGCATTTAACGAGATTATAAAGCTTTCTTTGCCCCTCGACCCCCGAGAAGGACTTCCTCATGTTGATGTTATTCCTCCCGTGTTGTAGGACGAAAAGAACCGGGAGAGGGAGACTTATCGGATCCTCTAAATTCTTTTCGAACGAATGCGTAAGCAGGCATAGACAGATGAGCTACAAAATCAGAGCTATCTATACCTCATCGCAGGGCGCCTTCGCTTCCCGACAAAATTGTCGGTACACGCAGGGTTGCTCGCCACACCCTTTGTTTCGCAGAAAGACCTCTGGTGTGCCCCAAGAGCAACAGCCGAAACTCTATTTCCAAACCTCCAGAGTTATTGGGGTTCGGTAGAGGGAGAGACGACTGCTGCTACTGCTACTACGGTTGGAGACACCAGTGGCCGGTCCGCATAGTACTACAGAGGAATAAAGGACGATGCCATCGAGACTAGCTGCATGCTGACAGACAAATCAGAAACAAAACAGAACAGAGAAACTAAGAAGGAGGGAGCGAAACGTAGCAATCCAGCCAGCCATTACCACCGCTGCGCTGCTGCTGTCGCCGCCACCACTCCAACTGTTGTTCCGGTCTGCCTGCCTGCCTGCCTGTCTGTCTGCCTGCCTCCCGAAACGCGCAGAAACAGAACAGAGAAACAAGGAAGGAGGGAGCGAAACGTAGCAATCCAGCCAGCCATTACCACCGCTGCGCTGCTGCTGTCGCCGCCACCACTCAAACCGTTGTTTTAGTCTGCCTGCCTGCCGCTCCGGGAACAAGGCGCGCAAACGGTTCGAAAAGTTTTCCACCGACTATGACCGAGACTCGGAACGAGGAGCCGACAGACAAAACAGAAACAGAAACAGAACAGAGAAACTAAGAAGGAGGGAGCGAAACGTAGCAATCCAGCCAGCCATTACCACCGCTGCGCTGCTGCTGTCGCCGCCACCACTCCAACTGTTGTTCCGGTCTGCCTGCCTGTCTGCCTGCCTGCCACCCGAAACGAACAGAAACAGAACAGAGAAACAAGGAAGGAGGGAGCGAAACGTAGCAATCCAGCCAGCCATTACCACCGCTGCGCTGCTGCTGTCGCCGCCACCACTCCAACTGTTGTTTTAGTCTGCCTGCCTGCCGCTCCGAGAACAAGGCGCGCAAACGGTTCGAAAACTTTTCCACCAACTATGACCGAGACTCGGAACGAGGAGCCGACAGACAAAACAGAAACAGAAACAGAACAGAGAAACTAAGAAGGAGGGAGCGAAACGTAGCAATCCAGCCAGCCATTACCACCGCTGCGCTGCTGCTGTCGCCGCCACCACTCAAACTGTTGTTCCGGTCTGCCTGCCTGCCTGCCTGCCTGCCTGCCTGCCACCCGAAACGAACAGAAACAGAACAGAGAAACAAGGAAGGAGGGAGCGAAACGTAGCAATCCAGTCAGCCATTACCACCGCTGCGCTGCTGCTGTCGCCGCCACCACTCCAACCGTTGTTTTAGTCTGCCTGCCTGCCGCTCCGAGAAAAGCGCACGCAAACGGTTCGAAAAGTTTTCCACCGACTATGACCGAGACTCGGAACGAGGAGCCGACAGACAAAACAGAAACAGAAACAGAACAGAGAAACTAAGAAGGAGGGAGCGAAACGTAGCAATCCAGCCAGCCATTACCACCGCTGCGCTGCTGCTGTCGCCGCCACCACTCCAACTGTTGTTCCGGTCTGCCTGCCTGCCTGTCTGCCTGCCTGCCACCCGAAACGAACAGAAACAGAACAGAGAAACAAAGAAGGAGGGAGCGAAACGTAGCAATCCAGCCAGCCATTACCACCGCTGCGCTGCTGCTGTCGCCGCCACCACTCCAACTGTTGTTTTAGTCTGCCTGCCTGCCGCTCCGAGAACAAGGCGCGCAAACGGTTCGGAAACTTTTCCACCTACTATGACCGAGACTCGGAACGAGGAGCCGACAGACAAAACAGAAACAGAAACAGAACAGAGAAACTAAGAAGGAGGGAGCGAAACGTAGCAATCCAGCCAGCCATTACCACCGCTGCGCTGCTGCTGTCGCCGCCACCACTCCAACTGTTGTTCCAGTCTGCCTGCCTGCCAGCCTGCCTGCCTGCCTGCCACCCGAAACGAACAGAAACAGAACAGAGAAACAAGGAAGGAGGGAGCGAAACGTAGCAATCCAGCCAGCCATTACCACCGCTGCGCTGCTGCTGTCGCCGCCGCCACTCCAACTGTTCCAGTCTGCCTGCCTGCCGCTCCGAGAACAAGGCGCGAATGGCAAAACCTTTACACTCTGAGCAAAACCAGCACAAGTAGCGACACTTGCTGCGATAGCGGAACCGGCCGAAACTCTATTTCCAAACAGCCAGAGTTACTGGAGTTCGGTAGAGGGAGAGACGACGGCACCGCCTTGGCAACAACATCAACAACAAATGTCCCTACTAAAGCCTGAATGCAGCAGCAGCAGCAGCAGCAACAGTACTAGCATACGAACTACTACATTTCCAAACAAACCATTGTTATTGGAGTTCGGTAGAGGTAGGAGAGCGATCGCTAGTCAGCTACTGCTGCTGCAGTAGCAGCATCAGGCGACTGGCTTTGATTTTCTGCACATACCAGCTACGGACGGCAGCCTATCAACGGCAAGTCTCAACTCTATTTCCAAACCACCAGAGTTATTGGGGGTTCGGTAGAGGGAGTTTTCGACTTTTTTCTGCCGCCGCAGCATAGGTACTACAGAGGAATAAAGGATAATGCCTTCGTAGGGATAAGGGGGTGGTGATAGTGCTGCTGTCGACGACACTCTTTTTCCAAACCACCATAGTTATTGGTAGAGGGAGTGCCGGCAAAACAGCACCATCACCTGCTGTCAACTTTCCTTATCCGCGAATGGCAAAACCTTTACACCCTGATGGGATGCCGCTGCAGCAGAGTTAGCGAGCGTGATGACAGTAGCTGCCGCATTAGTAGCAGCAGTAGCAGCCGAAACTCTATTTCCAAACCACCAGTTCGGTAGAGGGAGAAACGACTGTTACTGCTGATTTTGCTACTAGTACTAATGCGACAGTTTTTGACATCAGCTGCTAACCCTGCCGAAGACGACCCCCTCACACATAAAGAGCGCTAATGATCCTTCCGCAGGTTCACCTACGGAAACCTTGTTACGACTTTTACTTCCTCTAAATAATCAAGTTCGGACATCTTTCCGTCAGCCTAGGGTGCCGCCGATCGCCCCCGCCGAAGCGGAGTTTGGTGTACGAAACGACGGCTACCGGAGGCGCCAGTCCGATGCCCTCACTGAATCATTCAATCGGTAGTAGCGACGGGCGGTGTGTACAAAGGGCAGGGACGTAATCAGCGCAAGCTGATGACTTGCGCTTACTGGGAATTCCTCGTTCATGGGAAACACTTACAATCCCCAATCCCAATCGAGTAGGGGTTTCAACGGGTTACCCGCTCCTTTCGGAGGGGGAAAGCACGTTGATCCCTACATTGTAGCGCGCGTGCTGCCCAGGACATCTAAGGGCATCACAGACCTGTTATTGCTCTTTCTCTTGCGGCTAGACGCCGCCGATCCCTCTAAGAAGATATTACGACGGACGCCCCTCGCTGAGGCCCGACGAACGAGGCAGGACGGGGACCTAGGAAACCGCCGCAACTTCGACCCCGAAAAGCGAGAATGTACCGCGCGCACTACTACTCCCACACCGAAAAGGCAGTAGGCAAAGACTGAGAGCGGACGGAAGGTAAGCTACGATACGCGCGGCAACCCCACGAGGGAGGCTGTTCGCGCGGCACGTAACTCCCATCCTTATCATCATCAGCTTCGCACTTACCCATGGCGGAAAGCAGCAGCGGCAGCGGCCTTAGACACCGCCCCTCGGGAGCTACGACGGCCCTGGGTGACCCCCGCCCGCAAAACCCCGCGGTCGGAAACCCCATCTCGGGAGTCGATCCGCCGACTAGTTAGCAGGGTAGAGTCTCGTTCGTTATCGGAATCAACCAGACAAATCGCTTCACCAACTAAGAACGGCCATGCACCACCAACCACCGAATCAAGAAAGAGCTCTCAATCTGTCAATCCTTCCAGTGTCCGGGCCTGGTGAGTTTCCCCGTGTTGAGTCAAATTAAGCCGCAGGCTCCACTCCTGGTGGTGCCCTTCCGTCAATTCCTTTAAGTTTCAGCTTTGCAACCATACTACCCCCGGAACCCAAAAACTTTGGTTTCCCTGGGGCTTCCCGTCGAGTCGTGGGAATGACGCCGACGGATCGCTAGTTGGCATAGTTTATAGTTAGAACTAGGGCGGTATCTGATCGCCTTCGATCCTCTAACTTTCGTTCTTGATTAATGAAAACATTCTTGGCAAATGCTTTCGCAGTAGGTAGTCTTGCGAGGGTCCAAGAATTTCACCTCTCGCCCCGCAATACTAATGCCCCCGTCTGTCCCCTTTAATCATTACCTCGGTTCCGAAAAACCGGGCTGAAAAAGGCGGGACCGAGGTCCTGTTCCATCATTCCATGCGCTACCATTCGGACGTAAATATTTTAGCCCGCTCTGAGCACTCTAATTTTTTCAAAGTGAACTTGTCGGCCACGCGGGACACTCGGTGAAGAGCACCCCGCGAGAAACCGACGACTGTTCTAAACACGGAGCCGGCAGGGATCCACCGGGTACGCTGACCCGCCACGAAAGAGCAAATGCGACATACATCCGAAGGGCCTTAAACCTTCCCGTTTTTCATCGTTCCCTACGACGCGGGAAACCGAGAGGAAATACGCGTTGTAACGGAATTGAGGCGCAGGGGCAAAACCGAAAAATAGAGGACAGCAACAGCAGCATTTACCCGAACAGCCGGGGCGAAACCGCCGCAGAGGCGCCTCCGAAGAAACGACGAAGAGCGCGTAGTGCCCTGTAATCGCCACAAGCACGGTGCGGTGAGGCCGGTAGAGAAACCTACGTTAATTTGCAAACCCCTTTCATCGAGTGGCACCCGTATCATTGACGTGCGCTTGCAGCGGGACAAATACACGAGTTTGTATCGCGGGATCTGCGAACCGATCCCCTTTTAGAGCCGGGAGAACAACTCTACAAACAGCAGCGCGAGTCGCGTCCACCCGAACCATCACCCGCCGCTGTCATCGCTACTTTTGCGTTTGGTGTCGCACCCGAGCAGCTCGAACACACTCCGCCCGAGAAGCCGACCCGTCTACTAAAAGAAGACGGCGTAAGCGAATCGGTTTGGTTGTACGGAAGCGCTCAAGAAGAACTCGGGAGGACGAGCGAGACAACGGACGAATGAGAGGGTTTACGGGGGAGAGGCGAACGCCTGTTCCGTTGCAGCGGATGCAAACCCGAAACTCTATCCAGGGAAGGATAAGAGAAACACCGCTCTCGAAATAATGCCACGCTACGAGCTAACAGCGCCAACGGGATTCGCTCAGGGGAAAGCCGAAGGATATCTCTACGTGCTCGACCCTCGCTAAACCCGGCTTGCTCAACAGCGACACAGAAAACACCAACGCGTCGACGCCGCCTGCGAGAGACGCGTACGACGACCCCTGAAGCCGGGAAAGAGGTTGTTGGACTGCGCCTCTAAAAACTCGGCACCCTTGCCACAAACCGAAGAAGCGTACACCAAACGGCCCTTTGCCGAGGGACACGGGAAGAACCACTTCGGGACGCAGCTCCCCGTAGACGAGTAGCGCGCCTTGGGTGGGCTTCCGGTCCGCATCAGAAATCCAACTACGAGCTTTTTAACCGCAACAACTTTAATATACGCTATTGGAGCTGGAATTACCGCGGCTGCTGGCACCAGACTTGCCCTCCAATGGATCCTCGTCCATTTCTTTACATCGAACTCATTCCGATTGCGAGGCCTCGGAAGAGTCCCGCATCGTTATTTCGCGTCACTACCTCCCCTTGCCGGGATTGGGTAATTTGCGTGCCTGCTGCCTTCCTTAGATGTGGTAGCCGTTTCTCAGGCTCCCTCTCCGGAATCGAACCCTGATTCCCCGTTACCCGTTACAGCCATTGTAGGCGAATAACCTACAATCGAAAGCTGATAAGGCAGACACTCGTGGGATCCGGCGCCGGCACAAAGGCCTCAGCGCTCGGCTGTAGAAATATCCGGAGTCACCACATAACCGAAGAGGAATGGACGAGGAGGACGAATGCTGTGCTGCTGCTGCTGAGGCTGCCCCACAGTTAGAAACTGAGAAAGGCAGTCAGCGAACAGCAGCAGCAGATTGCCGCAACCCGACTGTCCACCCGGTTTTTGGTTCTAACAAATGCGCCCTTCCCCCGACCGAGCGCGAGGCAAGGTCGGGGTCGGAGACTAGTTGCACGTATTAGCTCTAGAATTACCACAGTTATCCGAGTAAGGATTTCACAAAATCCCGTAAATCGTGACTGATTTAATGAGCCATTCGCGGTTTCGCCTAAGGTCGGCAGGTACTCAGACATGCATGGCTTAATCTTTGTGACAAGCATATGACTACTGGCAGGATCAACCAGGTAGGTCCCCCTCCGTCTGGGCACCCCCGAAGCATCATTCTTCGAGTATTTATTTTTGTCATCCTTTTTGAGGCCTCGCACAAGCAAGCGCATCGCTGCTGCTAATAATAATAATATTAAAGCTGCTCGCGCGATTAATAATACCAACTCCCGCTACCGCTCGGATTTTGCCAACTTTATTTGCGGTAAGCGAAACAAAGGAAGCAAAACACGAACACGGCAGCTTCAGCTCGAAACTTGGGATAAAACGAAACCCCGGGATACGCAACCAGACCATCACCGCGACCAATACACTCGAGTAAGGCGAGGGAACCCATACACGCTACCTTCCTTTTGGCAACTCTGTTAGTACTTTCGAGAATTCACCTACTTGACTAACAGAAGGTAGGTAGCGCTCTGGAGAACCCTGGATCACCGTCCTCGTGAGTCAGTGGCCACGATGACCGACAGTTGATCGTTCCACGGAAGACTTCTTGGACAACGATTTCGGATACTCCCCGGGGCAACCGATACGGTCCAACGGATCACGCTAAACGAGATGTCAAGTCGCCGTCCGGCACCGCATTTATGTTTGCGAACGCTTTCTGACGACCGTCGATACTCGCCACCACATCACATCAGACCGTTGTATCTCTACATTTCCCTCAACTTTCTCCCACTGTGTCATTGCCAAGAAGCCTTACATATCCCAAGTTCCTACGAACAGTAGTAGCACCAACAGCGGAAGCAGCAGCAGTAGTAGTAGTGGATTCCACGAGAACTCCGCGCGATCAGCACACCCGACGGCCCCCCATAAATGCGCAAGACCTGAGTAACGAGGAAGGATGATGCACAGTCGCGCCCGTAGCGCGCCGTAACAAACAGTCCTTTGGTCCCCGTTCCCAAGCCCAGCATTTACAGGGTACTAGCACGATTTTGTCAGGTGTGTCCGAAAGAGAGCGCAAGACCCGAGAACTCAAGCGAATGCAAAGGCATTAAGATACGAGGATAGGATACTCGACCCGGACCCTCAGACCGATCGCTATGATCGATAATATTGGGACTCGGAGGACCTGGCACACCCTCTTTTTACAATCTCAGTCCGATGGTAGCCTTCCTTTCTCAGTCAAACGTCCCACTGCGTCTGAACCGTAAGCAGCAGTAGCAGTAGATTCCACGAGAACTCCGCGCGATCAGCACACCCGACGGCCCCCCATAAATGCGCAAGACCTGAGTAACGAGGAAGGATGATGCACAGTCGCGCCCGTATAGGAAAATCGTGGATAGGATTTTCCGTAGCGCACCGTAACAAACAGTCCTTTGATCCCCGTTCCCAAGCCCAGCAAAATACAGGGTACTAGCACGATTTAGTCAGGTGTGACTGAAAGAGAGCATAAGACCCGAGAACTCAAGCGAATGCAAAGGCATTGAGATACGAAGGAGGATACTCGACCCGAGCGCTCATACCGATCGCTATGATCGATCTTATTGGGACTCGGAGGACATTCCAACCCTCTTTTTACAATCTCAGTCCGATGGTAGCCTTCCTTTCTCAGTCAAACGTCCCACTGCGTCTGAACCGTTTCCTCTACTAAAACGCTGCTGCTGCTGCTGCTGATGCTGATGCTGATGCTGCTAATACTGTCCGCGCTTAGTAGGTTTTAACCACGCGAGCGCAGCAACGAAACGCCTGCTTGCACATGAAGAAATAGCAAAAAGTCGTATGCGGCAAGCTCCGGGTAAGCTACCGAGTAAGGCAGGCGCTGCCGTGGCGAATACCACTCCGAAATTGATCAACAAAGCCAAGACACACATCGTGATAAAGTTAGTTTGAAGTACCCCAATCTCTGGAATAAATTTTCGCAGTAGGTGGCAAAGAGAGCTAACTTACCAGATAGGTGTATCATGGAACTTTGTTAATTCAACCCAAGAAGCATCCGCCACGAACTTAACCTAGTCTCAGAGCGGCAGCAGCCCGGCGTTCCACCGTCGCAATTACTGACTCGCCTGCCACTACAATGGGCTCCTAATAGCTACCTTCGGGCGAATCCGTAGTGGGTTGTGTTCGACGCCGACGACGACAGAGAGAGAAGGGAACCCAACCTCGCTCTCTTTGACGACGACGACGGGAACGTCCCAAACAGAGACAGATCCCTATGATATAGCTAAATAGGGACGAGCGGCAAGTTGCGAGGTTTCTAAGCCATTCTACGTCCTAGTTGCGACCTCCGCTACTCGATGCCTATGGCCAAGAAGCTACATACAGTAGCTCAAGAACACGAGCAGCCAGCAAAAAGCCGTCTGCGGCAAGTTCCGGGTAACTACCGAGTAAGGCAGGCGCTGCCGTGGCGAATACCACTCCGCAATTGACCAACAAAGCCATGACACACGCACATCGTGATACAGTTACCTCTTCAGACCCCAATCTCTGGAATAATTTTTCGCAGTAGGTGGTAAACAGAGCCGTAACTGATCAGATACGTGTATCATCGACCAAGCGAAGACACACACATCGTGATACAGCTACCCCTTCAGACCCCAATCTCTGGAATAATTTTTCGCAGTAGGTGGTAAACAGAGCCGTTCACTGACCAGACAGGTGTATCATGGAACTTTGTTATTACAACCCAAGAAGCATCCGCCACGAACTTAACCTAGTCTCAGCGCGGCAGCCCGGCGTTCCACCGTCGCAATTACTAACTCGCCTGCCACTACAATGGGCTCCTAATAGCTACCTTCGGGCGAATCCGTAGTGGGTTGTGTTCGACGCCGACGACGACAGAGAGACAAGGGAACCCAACCTCGCTCTCTTTGACGACGACGACGGGAACGTCCCAAACAGAGACAGATCCCTATGATATAGCTAAATAGGGACGAGCAGCAAGTTGCTTGGTTTCTAAGCCAATCGACGTCCTAGTTGCTACCTCCGCTACTCGATGCCTATTATGAAGCTACAGTAGCTCAAAGCACACGAGACTCCAGCAAAAAGTCGTCTGCGGCAAGCTCCGGGTAAGCTACCGAGTAAGGCAGGCGCTGCCGTGGCGAATACCACTCCGCAATTGATCAGCAAGCCAAGACACACGCACACACATCGTGATGCAGTTAGTTTCATGCCCCAATCTCTGGAATTATTTTTCGCAGTAGGTGGCAAAGAGAGCTAACTTACCAGATAGGTGGTGTATCATCGAACTTTGCATATTTCAACCCAAGAAGCATCCGCCACGAACTTAACCTAGTCTCAGAGCGGCAGCAGCCCGGCGTTCCACCGTCGCAATTACTGACTCGCCTGCCACTACAATGGGCTCCTAATAGCTACCTTCGGGCGAATCCGTAGTGGGTTGTGTTCGCCGCCGACGACGACAGAGAGAGAAGGGAACCCAACCTCGCTCTCTTTGACGACGACGACGGGAACGTCCCAAACAGAGACAGATCCCTATGATATAGCTAAATAGGGACGAGCAGCAAGTTGCGAGGTTTCTAAGCCAATCGACGTCCTAGTTGCACCCGAGCAGCTGACGTCTTAAATTCACCGTCAGTGAGAAGAGGATATGCCGACGAAGACGACACCGAAACTGAAAGAGAGAGAGAAAGCACCACGTGCAGCAAGAGCGCAAAGTGTTATTAGTCTTCTAGCCCAATCTCTCGTAAAAGTTCGACTTTATAACCAGCTTTTTCGTTCTATTTTTAAAATAGAATTTACTATACGGGTCAACGACAGCATTCGACTAACAAGACGAACGGTCTCCCCAACTGCCTGGATGTCAACACCGAGGAAGTCGAAAAACTTTTACGAGCAGGTAGCTAAGAAAACTTACATTTTGCTGATGCTGCAGAGGTGAATCGCTTTTCACAGCCACGGAAGCCGCCTACGTCCGCGTGCTTCTTTGTTATCCGTATCTCACCTTTTCTTTCTACCGCGACGACTGAAATTAAGACGTCAGGATGATGCAAAAAAAAACAGTACTACTTCGAAGCTTCGAGAACACGTCATATGCGCCTGTAAACCGGGTGGACTGCGGTTTCCGTCATTCAATACATCCACCACCAACGTTCGCGGTGCTCCCCCAGCCCCCGCGAACGCCGGCCAAAAATATTACCATCTTTCGGACTGAAAACTTAACTTTTCCACCGACTATGACCGACACTCGGGAACGAGGAGCCGACAGACAAAACAGAAACAGAACAGAGAAACAAAGAAGGAGAGGAGCGAAACGTAGCAATCCAGCCAGCCATTACCTGTACCTGTACCAGTGCCAGTGTCTTTACCAGTGCCCCTTTGCTTTTACCAGTGCCCCTTTGCTTTTACCGGTGCCCCTTTGCTTTTACCGGTGCCTTTGCCTGCTTGCTGCGCTGTTGCTTTCGCCGCCGCCTCTCCAACTGTTCCAGTCTGCCTGCCTGCCTGCCTGCCTGCCTGCCTGCCTGCCTGCCTGCCTGCCTGGCCCCCGAAACGAACAGAAACAGAACAGAGAAACAAAGAAGGAGGGAGCGAAACGTAGCAATCCAGCCAGCCATTGCCCCCACTGCGCTGCTGCTGTCGCCTCTGCCACTCAAACATTTCTTGTGTCAGACTGCCTGCCTGCCGCTCCGAGAACAAGGCTCGCAAACGTTATGACCGAGAAGCCGACAGGACAGAAACAGAAACAGAACAGAGAAAGAAAGAACGAGGGAGCCAAGCCTAGCCAGCCAGCCCGCCCCTGCTGCGCTGCTGCCGCCGCCACTCAAACTAACTCCACTGCCTGCCTGCCTGCGCCTGCCTGCCACCCGAAACGAGCCTTACATTCTAGACTTTTTTTTATGCGAAGGATAGGATACACGATGTACAGCGGCGAAAACCACTTTCAGCAGAAGAAGAAGCTGACCCACCGCCATATCCAAACGAGCAGAGTTATTGCAAGTTCGGTAGAGGGAGTGAAAGACCGCTGCTTTTTCCTTGCGGAGATCGTTAACATCATACCCATCTCCTCCTCCGCATATTCTCTCTCGTTCATCGCGGCAAGTATTCGTACATATCCTGGAACTCTATGTACCCCCCGCTTTCAGGCCTCGACAACCACACTTAGCCGGCGGGGGGGAAGAGAGAGCCCAATTGCGTTTACGACGCGAAGGAGATTTAGTATACCTTTGCCTGGGGGGAAGCCAACAACCCAGGCAAAGCCAGTCCTATCTCTCCTCCGCGTCCGTATTAACCACTGCGCTCGGACACAATGATCGTCAACAAGAGACAGTTCACCGGTGTATCAAAGACACCGCCGATGTCGTGCCCGCTTGCTTGGACCATTTTCTCGCGTGCTTATAATTGTTCAGGGCGGATTAAAGGTACATTCAATCTTGAGAGGGCGGTCCCCCGGGGGTGACTCGGTGCCAGCACGGCGGTCATGGAAGGCACTTGGTATCGTCTTATTAAGGTTTCAGCCTTTGAACGATCCAGGACACTTCATACCCGTGGACGCACTCGCCACATGTCGTCTTAATAGATGTAACCCCGTCGCCACAGGCAAGATCTTTCCCCCATCCTGAGCTGCGTTGCCGTATCAGGAAATGAAATCGCTGGTTTGACCGACGAGATTGGCGATGAAGATGGTGATACCTACGCGAGAGGCCAATCACCTTCAATTCACCGACTCAATCCGCCGCCCAACGACCAAACCTCGGCTGTGCTGGTAGAGTCTTTTCCATTACACTCTGCGGTCGTTACCGGGATACCCATCCTGCCACGCGGAAGTCATGTTCGGGCTCCTCACCCTCTCCATACTCCAACTAGTGCAGTGACAGGGCTTGTGAACTGGCCCCGATGGTTATACCTATCATTTTGCTATCACCGCTCGTTTAATGTCGTTCGGGCAGGGATCGTTCAGTCTGTCTGGACCGGATGTGGCCGAATCGACAGGAAGACGCAGAAAGAAAAATCCTCGCCTTCTTAGGGTTCCAGCCAGCCTCTTCCAGCGAGCATATTCGAACTGCGCCTCTATAGCCAATGTGCAATAGCAGTAGCAGCTACGACCGAAAGCAGTCGCACACCGACTTTTACTAACGGAAGAGATCTGCTGCTACTAACTACTACAAGTGAGCGGTGACATTGCCCGAAGGGATACCTCATGGAGGCGATAGGTCATCTCAACCCTTCATATTATATTTCGAAAGGCATCATCACAGAAGTCGGTAGAGAAGATACTGCGATAGCAGCTTCGCAACAGCAAAAGCAGCAGACCCAGCTCCATTTCCAAAACCAGCAGCAGCAGCATCTTTACTGCGGTTCGGTAGAGGGAGTGAAAGACTACTTACTCCGCGTGCGCTAAAGCGTTTATCGGCTATACCTAGGACTACGTTTTCTGTGATGCGCTCTCTGCGTTCGATGGATGTACCCTCTTGGCAGCAACTAAAGAAGAGAGAAAGAGCTTTTTTCAGCAGAAGCGGACCCCCAGTTCCATATCCAAACACGAGCAGAGTTATTGCCAGTTCGGTAGAGGGGAGTGGAAGAGACCGCTTTTTACTCCGTTCGAACTGCTAAAGAAAGCTGCTGACACCCTTCCCGTAGTAAACTGCCTCGAGTATCACCCCTACTACCACCACCTTCCACTCTCTACTACCCAGAGAGGAGGAGGAGCAGCAGCAGCAGGGGGGCCGCGCCATCCTTTCCACGCGACCACGAGGTTCATTGACATCATTCGCCGGGACGAACGGTCTATCCTCTTGCGCGGAGGGCCAATTTTCAAGTCAGGGGAAAGGTTTTTCTCAAATGCATCGTTACTCGTAAAATGTTTCTAGGCGGCCGAGCAATCCGCCCTAATGAGATAACCTTCCCCCGACCAGAAAACAAACCACAGACTCAACAATTCGAGAAAAAGCTCTATTTTTCCGTAAAAAGGCGGAAAAATCCGCCTTTTTTGGCCTCTAACCGCGGAACGACGACTGCTGAGCTTCGACACCTCTCCGTGAATTTTTCTCTCGATTTCAGGTTTTCGACTAAGGTCACGGAAAACTGCTAGAGGGGTAAGCAGAGTTCCACTTCCTCGCGATCCACCGTCGTCGTGAGTCTATATGCCAGGAGAGGGTGACGAGACAACAGACAGTCACGCACCAAGCTAGAAGCCCAAACCCGGACACCACGCGCTGGGAGAGAGAAGGGAACCCAACCTCGCTCTCTCCCCGTTCTTGACTGGACTTGGAAGTACCCTCTTGGCAGCAACTAAAGAAGAGGGAGAGACAGCAGAGCTTTTCAGCAGAAGCGGACCCCCAGTTCCATATCCAAACACGAGCAGAGTTATTGCCAGTTCGGTAGAGGGGAGTGGAAGACCGCTTTTTTGTCTCCGTTCGAACTGCTGAAGAGCGCTGCTGACTGACACCCTTCCCGTAGTAAACTGCCTCGAGTATAACCCCTACTACCACTCGCTACTACCCAGAGAGAAGGAGCAGGGGGGCCGCGCCATCCTTTCCACGCGACCACGAGGTTCATTGACATCATTCGCCGGGACGAACGGTCTATCCTCTTGCGCGGAGGGCCAATTTTCAAGTCAGGGGAAAGGTTTTTCTCAAATGCATCGTTACTCGTAAAATGTTTCTAGGCGGCCGAGCAATCCGCCCTAATGAGATAACCTTCCCCCGACCAGAAAACAAACCACAGACTCAACAATTCGAGAAAAAGCTCTATTTTTCCGTAAAAAGGCGGAAAAATCCGCCTTTTTTGGCCTCTAACCGCGGAACGACGACTGCTGAGCTTCGACACCTCTCCGTGAATTTTTCTCTCGATTTCAGGTTTTCGACTAAGGTCACGGAAAACTGCTAGAGGGGTAAGCAGAATTCCACTTCCTCGCGATCCACCGTCGTCGTGAGTCTATATGCCAGGAGAGGGTGACGAGACAACAGACAGTCACGCACCAAGCTAGAAGCCCAAACCCGGACACCACGCGCTGGGAGAGAGAAGGGAACCCAACCTCGCTCTCTCCCCGTTCTTGACTGGACTTGGAAGTACCCTCTTGGCAGCAACTAAAGAAGAGGGAGAGACAGCAAAGCTTTTCAGCAGAAGCGGACCCCCAGTTCCATATCCAAACACGAGCAGAGTTATTGCCAGTTCGGTAGAGGGAGTGGAAGACCGCTTTTTTGTCTCCGTTCGAACTGCTGAAGAGCGCTGCTGACTGACACCCTTCCCGTAGTAAACTGCCTCGAGTATAACCCCTACTACCACTCGCTACTACCCAGAGAGGAGGAGGAGGAGCAGGGGGGCCGCGCCATCCTTTCCACGCGACCACGAGGTTCATTGACATCATTCGCCGGGACGAACGGTCTATCCTCTTGCGCGGAGGGCCAATTTTCAAGTCGGGGGAAAGGTTTTTCTCAAATGCATCGTTACTCGTAAATGTTTCTAGGCGGCCGAGCAATCCGCCCTAATGAGATAACCTTCCCCCGACTAGAAAACAAACCACAGACTCAACAACTCGAGAAAAAGCTCTATTTTTCCGTAAAAAGGCGGAAAATCCGCCTTTTTTCGACCTCGAAGCAGGGAAAGCTCGAGCGCCACGGCTGCACCCTCTCCGGGACTCGACCCTTCGATTTGAGCTTTTCACTTTTGGTCCCGGAAGACCGCCACCTCGTTCTGGCAGTCTCTCCGTACCTCCGGCTTAGGACTCTTGTCGAGAGAGCTTTATCCCAGTGAGAGGGCAAAGGTAGGATATAATGCCTTCTCGCTCTCCTACTTTACGTAGGAGAGCTGCGACAACTGTGAGAAGACACTCGTGTCCCGCCCCAGCAGCCTGGCGGTCTCATCGAGCTTTGCCCAGCTGACACAGGCAGACGCGGTGGAGGTCCTCCCATCCCGCCTCAGTCCCCACGCTCTAGGCCCTGCGTACCACTCCTGAACGCAGAGAGAGACGTGACATTGACATTAACACGGGATGCTCGGAACCTCCGAGTGGTGACACCCGGGAGAAACTCATCTCCCGGATGCCTCACCATCATCTTCCCCGTTCCACCTCTCCGCATGCATCTATCTCGCGGAGAGTGGGAGGCAGGAGCGATGATGGGGCGTCTGCCTGCGAGTACGAAGCGTCATTGGCACCTTCCTTACCAGGGAAGACCTCTTCTTCTTCTCGCGAGGATGGCCAATCTTCAAGTCGGGGTAAAGGTTTGTCTCGGACTCGGCTCGCCTCGTAGATGTTTCTAGACGGCCCAGGCGCCGCCCTCCCGAGATAACCTCCACCCCGCCAGAAAGATCGTCCAAGAGCTCAACGGGTCGAGAAAAGGCTCTACTTTTCCGTAAAAAGGCGGAAAATCCGCCTTTTTTCGACCTCGAAGCAGGGAAAGCTCGAGCGCCACGGCTGCACCCTCTCCGGGACTCGACCCCTCGATTTGAGTTTTTCACTTTTGGTCCCGGAAGACCGCCACCTCGTTCTGGCAGTCTCTCCGTACCTCCGGCTTAATACTCTAGTCGAGAGAGCTTTATCCCAGTGAGAGGGCAAAGGGAGGACATAATAATGCCTTCTCGCTCTCCTACTTTACGTAGGAGAGCTGCGACAACTGTGAGAAGACACTCGTGTCCCGCCCCAGCAGCCAGGCGGTCTCATCGAGCTTTGCCCTGCTGACACAGGCAGACGCGGTGAAGTTCCTCCCATCCCGCCTCAGTCCCCACGCTCTAGGCCCTGCGTACCACTCCTGAACGCAGAGAGAGACGTGACATTGACATTAACACGGGATGCTCGGAACCTCCGAGTGGTGACACCCGGGAGAAACTCATCTCCCGGATGCCTCACCATCATCTTCCCCGTTCCACCTCTCCGCATGCATCTATCTCGCGGAGAGTGGGAAGCAGGAGCGATGATGGGGCTTCTGCCTGCGAGTACGAAGCGTCATTGGCACCTTCCTTACCAGGGAAGACCTCTTCTTCTTCTCGCGAGGATGGCCAATCTTCAAGTCGGGGTAAAGGTTTGTCTCGGACTCGGCTTGCCTCGTAGATGTTTCTAGACGGCCCAGGCGCCGCCTTCCCGAGATAACCTCCACCCCGCCAGGAAGATCGTTCAAGAGCTCAACGGGTCGAGAAAAGGCTCTACTTTTCCGTAAAAAGGCGGAAAATCCGCCTTTTTTCGACCTCGAAGCAGGGAAAGCTCGAGCGCCACGGCTGCACCCTCTCCGGGACTCGACCCCTCGATTTGAGTTTTTCACTTTTGGTCCCGGAAGACCGCCACCTCGTTCTGGCAGTCTCTCCGTACCTCCGGCTTAATACTCTAGTCGAGAGAGCTTTATCCCAGTGAGAGGGCAAAGGGAGGACATAATAATGCCTTCTCGCTCTCCTACTTTACGTAGGAGAGCTGCGACAACTGTGAGAAGACACTCGTGTCCCGCCCCAGCAGCCAGGCGGTCTCATCGAGCTTTGCCCTGCTGACACAGGCAGACGCGGTGGAGGTCCTCCCATCCCGCCTCAGTCCCCACGCTCTAGGCCCTGCGTACCACTCCTGAACGCAGAGAGAGACGTGACATTGACATTAACACGGGATGCTCGGAACCTCCGAGTGGTGACACCCGGGAGAAACTCATCTCCCGGATGCCTCACCATCATCTTCCCCGTTCCACCTCTCCGCATGCATCTATCTCGCGAAGAGTGGGAAGCAGGAGCGATGATGGGGCTTCTGCCTGCGAGTACGAAGCGTCATTGGCACCTTCCTTACCAGGGAAGACCTCTTCTTCTTCTCGCGAGGATGGCCAATCTTCAAGTCGGGGTAAAGGTTTGTCTCGGACTCGGCTCGCCTCGTAGATGTTTCTAGACGGCCCAGGCGCCGCCTTCCCGAGATAACCTCCACCCCGCCAGAAAGATCGTCCAAGAGCTCAACGGGTCGAAAAAAGGCTCTACTTTTCCGTAAAAAGGCGGAAAATCCGCCTTTTTTCGACCTCGAAGCAGGGAAAGCTCGAGCGCCACGGCTGCACCCTCTCCGGGACTCGACCCCTCGATTTGAGTTTTTCACTTTTGGTCCCGGAAGACCACCACCTCGTTCTGGCAGTCTCTCCGTACCTCCGGCTTAGGACTCTAGTCGAGAGAGCTTTATCCCAGTGAGAGGGCAAGGGGAGGACATAATGCCTTCTCGCTCTCCTACTTTACGTAGGAGAGCTGCGACAACTGTGAGAAGACACTCGTGTCCCGCCCCAGCAGCCAGGCGTCTCATCGAGCTTTGCCCTCCTGACACAGGCAGACGCGGTGGAGGTCCTCCCATCCCGCCTCAGTCCCCACGCTCTAGGCCCTGCGTACCACTCCTTTACGCAGAGAGAGACGTGACATTGACATTAACACGGGATGCTCGGAACCTCCGAGTGGTGACACCCGGGAGAAACTCATCTCCCGGATGCCTCATCATCATCTTCCCCGTTCCACCTCTCAGCATGCATCTATCTCGCGGAGAGTGGGAGGCAGGAGCGATGATGGGGCGTCTGCCTGCGAGTACGAAGCGTCATTGGCACCTTCCTTACCAGGGAAGACCTCTTCTTCTTCTCGCGAGGATGGCCAATCTTCAAGTCGGGGTAAAGGTTTGTCTCGGACTCGGCTCGCCTCGTAGATGTTTCTAGACGGCCCAGGCGCCGCCTTCCCGAGATAACCTCCACCCCGCCAGGAAGATCGTTCAAGAGCTCAACGGGTCGAGAAAAGGCTCTACTTTTCCGTAAAAAGGCGGAAAATCCGCCTTTTTTCGACCTCGAAGCAGGGAAAGCTCGACCGCCACGGCTGCACCCTCTCCGGGACTCGACCCTTCGATTTGAGTTTTTCACTTTTGGTCCCGGAAGACCGCCACCTCGTTCTGGCAGTCTCTCCGTACCTCCGGCTTAGGACTCTAGTCGAGAGAGCTTTATCCCAGTGAGAGGGCAAAGGTAGGACATAATGCCTTCTCGCTCTCCTACTTTACGTAGGAGAGCTGCGACAACTGTGAGAAGACACTCGTGTCCCGCCCCTGCCTGGCGGTCTCATCGAGCTTTGCCCAGCTGACACAGGCAGACGCGGTGGAGGTCCTCCCATCCCGCCTCAGTCCCCACGCTCTAGGCCCTGCGTACCACTCCTGAACGCAGAGAGAGACGTGACATTGACATTAACACGGGATGCTCGGAACCTCCGAGTGGTGACACCCGGGAGAAACTCATCTCCCGGTTGCCTCAACATCGTCTTCCCTGTTCCACCCCTCCTCGTGCTACTACTATCGGGGAGAGTGAGGAACGACGGGTTCCGATGATTGGTGTCTGCCTGAGAGAAGCGTCATTGGCACCTTCCTCCAGGGAGGAAGTCCTCTACTTCTCGAGAGGATGGCCAATCTTCAAGTCGGGGTAAAGGTTTGTCTCGGACTGTGCTCTCCTCGTAGCCGCTACAAGGCGGCCCAGGAGCTGCCACTCCGAGATAACCCCTCACCCGCCTAAAAGATCGTCCAAGACCTTGGCAGGTCGAGCAAAAGCTCTACTTTTCCGTGAAAAGGCGGAAAATTCCGCCTTTTTCGACCAAAATCACGGAAAAGTTCGATCACCCGGCTGCACCCTCTCCGGGACTTGACACCTCGATTTTGAGTTTTTCACCTTTGGTCACGGAAGACCGCCTCGTTCCTGCAGTCTCTCCGTACCTCCGGCTTCCCACTCGTCGAGAGAGCAATATCACCGTGAGAGGGCCACGGGACATAATAATGCCTGTGAACTGCCTGGTTAGTCCCTGGAAGGATGTCACCAACAGCTCACAAGACACTACTCGTCCCGCCCCAGCCGGGCGTTCTCATCGAGCTTTGCCCTCCTGACACAGGCAGACGCGGTGGAGGTCCTCCCATCCCGCCTCAGTCCCCACGCTCTAGGCCCTGCGTACCACTCCTGACCGCAGAGAGAGACGTGACATTGACATTAACACGGGATGCTCGGAACCTCCGAGTGGTGACACCCGGGAGAAACTCATCTCCCGGTTGCCTCAACATCGTCTTCCCTGTTCCACCCCTCCTCGTGCTACTACTATCGGGGAGAGTGAGGAACGACGGGTTCCGATGATTGGTGTCTGCCTGAGAGAAGCGTCATTGGCACCTTCCTCCAGGGAGGAAGTCCTCTACTTCTCGAGAGGATGGCCAATCTTCAAGTCGGGGTAAAGGTTTGTCTCGGACTGTGCTCTCCTCGTAGCCGCTACAAGGCGGCCCAGGAGCTGCCACTCCGAGATAACCCCTCACCCGCCTAAAAGATCGTCCAAGACCTTGGCAGGTCGAGCAAAAGCTCTACTTTTCCGTGAAAAGGCGGAAAATTCCGCCTTTTTCGACCAAAATCACGGAAAAGTTCGATCACCCGGCTGCACCCTCTCCGGGACTTGACACCTCGATTTTGAGTTTTTCACCTTTGGTCACGGAAGACCGCCTCGTTCCTGCAGTCTCTCCGTACCTCCGGCTTCCCACTCGTCGAGAGAGCAATATCACCGTGAGAGGGCCACGGGACATAATAATGCCTGTGAACTGCCTGGTTAGTCCCTGGAAGGATGTCACCAACAGCTCACAAGACACTACTCGTCCCGCCCCAGCCGGGCGTTCTCATCGAGCTTTGCCCTCCTGACACAGGCAGACGCGGTGGAGGTCCTCCCATCCCGCCTCAGTCCCCACGCTCTAGGCCCTGCGTACCACTCCTGACCGCAGAGAGAGACGTGACATTGACATTAACACGGGATGCTCGGAACCTCCGAGTGGTGACACCCGGGAGAAACTCATCTCCCGGTTGCCTCAACATCGTCTTCCCTGTTCCACCCCTCCTCGTGCTACTACTATCGGGGAGAGTGAGGAACGACGGGTTCCGATGATTGGTGTCTGCCTGAGAGAAGCGTCATTGGCACCTTCCTCCAGGGAGGAAGTCCTCTACTTCTCGAGAGGATGGCCAATCTTCAAGTCGGGGTAAAGGTTTGTCTCGGACTGTGCTCTCCTCGTAGCCGCTACAAGGCGGCCCAGGAGCTGCCACTCCGAGATAACCCCTCACCCGCCTAAAAGATCGTCCAAGACCTTGGCAGGTCGAGCAAAAGCTCTACTTTTCCGTGAAAAGGCGGAAAATTCCGCCTTTTTCGACCAAAATCACGGAAAAGTTCGATCACCCGGCTGCACCCTCTCCGGGACTTGACACCTCGATTTTGAGTTTTTCACCTTTGGTCACG
>JABUQX010008459.1:5000-20000 GCA_015478945.1 Trachelipus rathkii
AATAATAATAATAATAATAATAATAATAATAATAATAATAATATATGTGTGTGAGTATGTGTATTAATATTAATATTAATGTTATTAATAATAGTAGTAGAAATAGTAGTAGTATTGATAGTATTAATGATACAAGTTGTAGTATTAGTATTTAAAGCGAAATCAGTATTAGTAGTATTAGTATTAGTATTATTATGATTATTGCGCATGATTATTGACGAAGGTTTGAGTTGTGTGTGTGTGTGTGTGTGTCATTATTATTATTATTATTGTGTGTATGATTATTATTTTTATTCTATTATTATTATTATTATTATTATGATTATTATTATTATTATTATTATTATTATTATTATTATTATTATTATTATTATTATTATTATTATTATTATTATTATTATTATTATTATTATTATTATTATTATTATTATTATTATTTTATTCTTCTCGGATTCTCTTTTTTAGGAATAAAATAATTTTAAGAATTTATTTTATATTTAAAAAATTCTTTTTGAATTTTTTTGAATTTTTTTCTTATTTCTAAAATGGAGTTTCTAAAGTTAAATATTTAATCAAGTTGATTTGAATAATAATTATTGGAATTTCCTTTTTTGAGAAGGAGTGTGTCGTGTGTTTGTAAGAGTGTGTGAGAGAGGATTAAGTGTGAGGGAGAGAGGTGAGTGTTGGAGCGAGAGGTGTGAGGAGGAAGGATGAGAGAGGAGGGCTAATATTGAAGAGAGAGGTGTATGAGGGAAGGCAGAGCGGAAAAGGTGAGTGTTGGAGAGAGAGGTGTGAGAGGAAGGATGAGAGAGGAGGGCTAATATTGAAGAGAGAGGTGTATGAGGGAAGGCAGAACGGAAAAGGTGAGTGTTGGAGCGAGAGGTGTGAGAGGGAAGGATGAGAGGAGGAGGGTTAATATTGAAGAGAGAGGTATGAGTGAAGGTTGAGAGCGAGATTAAAGGTGAGAGTGTTGGAGGGAGAGGTGTGAGGAAGGATGAGGGGAGGGCTGTATTGAGAGAGAGGTTATGAGGAAGGCAGAACGGAAAAGGTGAGTGTTGGAGCGAGAGGTGTGAGAGGGAAGGATGAGAGAGGAGGAGGGTTAATATTGAAGAGAGAGGTGTGTGAGAGAGGGCTGAGTGGAAATGGTGAGTGGTGGAACGAGAGGTGGGACTTTTTCTGTCAGTTAACTATTTTTTTCAATTCTTCCTTCGAAGATGAAGTTAGTAATAAATTCCATTGGCAACACATATACTTTAAAAATTCTAAATATATAAAAATAAATATATCGATATAATATATAGTTATATATATATATATATATAAGTATATATATATATATATATATATATATATATATATATAATAACTTATATATATATATATATATACATATATATATATATAAATATATATAAATACTGCTCTCTTATATATATATACATATATGTATATATATATATATATATATATATATATATATATATATATATATATATATATATAACTATATATATATATATGCTATGTCACACTCTTTCAAAATTCTAAATATATAAAAATAAATATATCGATATAATATATCGTGAAATTAGATTAAGTTTCCCAATCGTTTCCATATTTATTACGTATCGACTCGAAGATTTTCAAAGTGAGTAACAGAGAATGAATCTTTCCTTGATTTTTTAAATTAAATATTTTTAAAAATTTAATATAAATAAGAAGAATAATAATTTCAAAATAAATAGAAATAATATTAGTTTAAATTGCTCAAGTGATAATTTAATTTATATAAATATTGTATAAACTGAAATATCCTAAATATTTAATTAGTTTAAATATATAGTTTAACTAAATAGTTTAAATAGTTTGACTTTGTTGTTGTGAGGAGGTTGTTGTTTAATTTTAATAGTGTTACAAAATCAGTTGTGTTTATAAAAATAAAACAATACCCTCGTATAAATCAAACTCTACTACGAATGCATGACAGGTATAGTACGGTATCCCTACTACCACTCTCTTCTTGGGGCTAATAAAAATAAAAAAATATCCTCGTTTAAATCAAACTATACTATGAATGCATGGCAGGCTTGGTAACGGTGCCCTCATACCACTTCCCTCTTGCTAAATAAGTGATTTCCCATTTCAAACGTATTATATTAGTCCTGAAATTTAATATTTTAGCTTTTTATTTAATATTTCGATTGATTAAAACCAATGCATTACCATTGAAATTTACTATTAACATCATTTTCTAACAAACTACTGAACAAGAAGCAAGAGGTGTAAGGGAGGGGGATAAGAAGGGGAAATTGAGGAGAAGGAGAGGGAGGGGGAGGTGGTGCAAGATCGAAAAATAGGGGAGGTTTTAAGGGGACTAGAACCCTCCTTTCCAAAGTGTTATTTCTAAAATTCTAGCATTTGTTATTATTATTATTATTTTTATTATTATTATTATTATTATTATTATTATTATTATTATTATTATTATTATTATTATTATTATTATTATTATTATTATTATTATTATTATTATTATTATTATTATTGTAATGAGTAATTAATAAATAATAATAATAATAATAATAATAATAATAATAATAATAATAATAATAATAATAATAATAATAATAATAATAATAATAATAATAATAATAATAATAATAATAATAATGACATACATACATACATAATTTTAATAAGAAAGTTATTAATTAAATTGTGAAACTCGTGCGAGGCTCCATAATGGGGTGTTAATATTTCTTCGCCATTTTGTCGTTTGTACTTTCATACTTTTAACTTTCTTCCAACTTTCAAATTTGACTTTCTTTCAACTTTCCAAATTCTGGAAACTTTCCAAATTTGAGATCAAATACACGCAACTTATAAACAAAGAAAAAAACACTCTATCACACACACATCATCCTCAACATTATCACACAATATATATGCATATATATATGAAGAAGAATAAATATATATATATATATATATATTAGTTATTATTATTATATTACATATTATATTATTATTAGTTATTATGTTATTATTATTATTATTATATTGAAGAAGAATATATAAATAGTTATATATATATATATATAAATATGGTATATATATATATTTATTTGTTATATATATATTATTATTAAGAATATATTACTATTATATATATTATATATATTATTACATATTATTATATATATATATTATATTATATTATTATATATATATATATATATATATATACTGGTGATATACTTTCCAATCTAATTGATTTATAATTTTAAGCTTTTAGGGACTACGGGAAAACATGTGTGGTGGCATTTGGCATATCTAAGGCATTTGTCAGAGTATGGCACACTTCACTACTTTCCAAGCTCCCTTCCTTTGTGTTTCCCCTTCTCTTTGCTTACTTATGTCTAGTATTAAAAATTTTGTGATGTTGGACATCCAAATTTTTAACATGGGTTTGTATCATGCAAATCTTGTTTGTCCTGTCACCAGACCAAACAACCTTTACATGATTTTGACCAACATATGCGAAAATTATACCACCCAAAGGTAATATATCTAACGCATACATTGGGTAGAAGCTATTGCGAAATCAAGAGATGCGCTCTTTACTGTAATTATAACTTAACTATTTAATAAATAAATAACTGAATAAATACTAAACCTAAAATTTGAATACACACCTTATTATGCACATGAAGATCTTTAAATATGTGATAATATACCCATGTGGTCTCTAATATAATGGATAAAATTGTACTGGCCAACACAAAATTAAACCTAATTATATCAGTTACCTGAATATACCTCACATTCGTAGATACGAAATGTTCGGCAGACCTCAGTTTAAGTCTAAGCTTTAGACTAAGATGATAAAATGAAGATCTTACCAATAAATTCTGAAGTATTGTTTGCCCACGATTATGCTTATAATTATAAATCCAAACTTTCAAGCGGTGGAGCTTGACTCGCAATATATAGTCTTTCATATATTAAACATTAGTTTTAAATTAAGCAAGATATTTACAATTATTAAATTCACTTTGAATTATTAATTTAAAGATTAATCACAACTTTAAACAAATGATTAACTTGCCATATAATAACAATGGACTTTTATTTATTGTATAAACGAACTTTGACTAAATATAAATTGAAACAGGATTCACAAATTTTCACGTCCATCACTTTCAAGAATTACGAAAAAGTAAAAACTGCCCGTCTAAAGCTGGAAAGATGCGCAGACAGCTTAGTTGGTTTGTGTTTGAATGAATGATATTTATGACGTGTAGCTTTACTACAAAACATTTTTAATGATGATATGAATGGATTCACTAATTATTATAAATGTTTTATATAAAATGATGAGTCGGAAAATATAATTTTATTAACCTCCCCAGCAAGATTGTATTTAGTATAAATACAATCTGACAGATTTACAGAAAAGTATGTTTAAATTTACCAAAAAAAAAATTGTGCAAAAGAAACATTCATCACAATGTATATATATAATAATAATATACAATACATGATTGCGATGAATGGTAGGAATATTTGTCAATCACAAATCAGCGAGATTAGCCTTGATAAACTTATCTAATTTCAAAGCTGCAGCTCGCTTAGGTCTAACTCTAGGGTTAGTTGCAGGTTGATCTGAGATTGAGTTAGAGTCATTTTCAGGTTCGTCTTGATTGTGTGAGTTAGTGTCAAGGCTAGGAGGAGCTTGACGGTCATGGGTGAGTGAAAGTTCCAGCGGAAATAGATTGTTAATAGAGTGGTGAGCTACAATGCCATTTCCTTGCTTTAGTCTCACTGATCTTATTTTGTTGTCATGTCCTAATATTACTTCCAAAACCCGGCCTAGTAACCAAAATGGCCTAGATTTGATGGGAGATCTAATCAGGACCACATCACCCACTTTGATTTTATTGTCCCAAGCAGCTTGGTATAAATCTCTGCTCTGCTCACGCAGGCTAAGAAGGTATGTGTCGTACCAAAGTTGCTTAAATTCATAAAACATACGCTCTTGATTCTCCAATGTGACTTCCAACTTGTCTTTGTTATCTTCACTGACCCATACATCTGCGTTTTCATCCCTCAAAATCAAAGATGATGTGTTGTGCATTTTGAGGAAAGAATTTGGAGTGATTACTTCAAGAATATCAACACCTGAACGGACAATTCTTCAGTGAATTCGTCTGAAGATAATGCATTTGACAAAATTTCACCACCTTTTACAAATGTTCTGGCATTATCTGAATATAGATATTCAGGAATATTATAGCGGTTGCAGAAGCGCTGGAATGCTAGTAAGAAATTCTGAACCGTCATATCTGGGAGCAACTCAAGGTGTATTGCTCGTATATTCAGACAAGTGAATACAAGTATGAACATTTTTTCTGAGGTGTTTGCTTTTTTATTGTGCACAAAAATGTGTCCTGTGTAATCAACTCCAACGTGTTTGAAGGGGATTACTAGATTCATATGGTTTTTAGGTATATCAGTATATTTGGGATATTTGAAAGCAAAGATGTTCATTTTAGTGCAAGTTTTACATTTATGAATAACATTCCTGACTGCTGTCCTTGCTCCTGGAATCCAAAAACCTTGATTGCGGAGAAAGTTAAGTGTGGATCCCATTCCCAAATGTTGTACTTTGTGATGGCAATGGCTAATTAAAAGTGTTGTGAAGTGATGATGCTTTGACAACAATATGGGATTATTCACATTGTAGTCAAAGATAAGGCATTTTGATAATCGACCTTTACTTCTTAGAATGCCATTGTCATCCATGAATAAGTTTAAGTTGTTGATTAAATTAGGAATCTGCTGTATATTCCTGTTGTCATCCAGCAAGAAAGTTATTTCAGCTGCAAAATTATTAGCTTGCACTTGTCTAACCCAATACTGTAATGACCTTTGATAAGGGTCTGCTTTTAATTTAATGCAGAAAGGCTTGAATAAGTATGAAGTTACCTTCATAAGCTTGACGAAATTTGAATATTTTTCTATGTCTATAATGGCATGTTGCACATTAATCACACCATGCTTATAATTATAAATCCAAACTTTCAAGCGGTGGAGCTTGACTCGCAATATATAGTCTTTCATATATTACTCCTTTGCTTTTCATTAATGATTTTCTCAGATGCTCATTTAACTTTGAATTATTAATTTAAAGATTAATCACAACTTTAAACAAATGATTAACTTGCCATATAATAACAATGGACTTTTATTTATTGTATAAACGAACTTTGACTAAATATAAATTGAAACAGGATTCACAAATTTTCACGTCCATCACTTTCAAGAATTACGAAAAAGTAATTCCAAAGCTGGAAAGATGCGCAGACAGCTTAGTTGGTTTGTGTTTGAATGAATGATATTTATGACGTGTAGCTTTACTACAAAACATTTTTAATGATGATATGAATGGATTCACTAATTATTATGTTTTACATAAAATTGATGAGTCGGAAAATATAATTTTATTACTAGCTTTTTCTCAAATCACTCAACATCGGCTGTTGTTTGTGGGGCGACTTCTTCCTCCTTCCAAGTCAATAGTGGTATTCCTCAGGGTTCTGTCTTATCTCCTACTCTATTCCTGCTTTTCATTAATGATTTTCTCAGATGCTCATTTAACTCTATCCAATCATATGCCGATGACTCAACCCTCTATTCTTCAACTCATTTCAAATCTGCTCCATCCTTTGCTTTTAGAATTGTCTCTCGTCTTAATCTTTCCGATTCTACTCTCGCTGATCTGAATAAGATTTCCAGGTAAGGCCTACTCAATCTTGTGAAATTCTATTCTTTAAAAATCCAGCTTCTACAAATCTCCCCCTCTAAGACACCTTCTAACTTTCTATATTTCCATCTTTCGATGGTTCTCCCGTTTCTCCTGTTGACAATGATTCTTGGCCTTAAAATAAACAAAAAGAAGTCTTGGAAATTTAACACCACAATGGATGCTAGGGAGGCCTCAAAGAAACTGCGAGTTCTGTTAAAATTGTGAGCCTTGTTTTCCTTTTCTCAGTTACTCTAACTAACCAAAGGTCTCACCCGCTCTTGTATGGAAAACTGCTCTCAATTCTTGGTAGGGGCTCTGGTCCTTCCCGGCTTTTGGATAGGGTAGAATCAAAGGAGAAAAGGCTTACAAACTGTTCTGTACTTTCCAATTCACATGACCCTCTCGGTCTTTGCGACACGATGTTGGAGCTTTGCCTCTTTTCTATAGGTACCACAGCGACAAGTGCCCGAGGGAACTGAGAACTCATATACCACCACCTCTATAATGCAATCGTAACACAAAAGGATCAGTGTCTGCAGACGTTTTGAGTAGACAGTAGCAACTTCATATTTGTTCTCTGTGGTGCTTCTCTCTTTCCAGCCATTTCTGTTTCATGGAATTCTCTTCTGTCTTTTGTGTTTCCTGCTGAATTTAATCTCCCTTACTATAAGATTTGCACCTGTGCTCATCTGTAAAATTTGAGTAAGATGCTGACACTTACAAGTTACAATGTGTTTTATCTCATCTCATTGAATAGGGTTTTTCCCGTAAGCGTTAGTAATAACTGTAATCAAACTAATCACACACACACACACACACACACACACACACACACACACACACACACACACACACACACATACACACATATCTTATCCTTTTAATAATTAAGTTGTTATTATTATTGTTATATATATATATATATATATATATATTATTATTATTAAGTTATGTATATATATATATATATATATACCCATATATTATATTATATATATATATATATATATATATATATACTAAGGCTATTATATTATTATTATAAGAAGATATGATATAGAGTGATATTATACATATATATGTATTATTACATATACATACATATACATATATACATATATATATATATAGTGGCTAAATGTTCTAAATGGATAAAGCTACAGAAATTCATTTTATAATCCGATGGAAAATCAGAAATAAGAGATTTATTTATTTTAAAGTAAAATTTGTGAAGTTTCATAAAGTCGATGGTAAACTTTTTTCATGATTTTCTTTATGAGGTCTTGATAGAGTTACATGAAATTTCAAAACCTCATACCAAAGGGGAGATGCACAGGAGGTTAGAGTACATTCATGGCAGACCGCTCGCTGAAGCGCTACGCTCCAAAATGCGGTGCTGCGCGCGAGCGGTGCCGTGTAACAACTTACTCGTACGAAGCGCGAGTTATATATATATATATATATAGCATATATATATATATATATATATATATATATATATAGTATATATATATATATATATATATATATATATATATATATTAGGTTGCGGTTTACTGCCCTTTAAGTTAAGGTTATATGTTTTGTTAATAATAATAAAAATCTGAAAACAAAAACCCAATACGGAACTTATTTTACCCAAAAGTTATTATTTTTACCCTACGTTGAATTCTTTCACTCGGTGTTTTTAAAAGCCGTTTTGTTTCATGCAAAATCAGCGTTTTACTTACTTTATCAATTAATTTCTAATAGTTTCATATTTCATATCTTCTCGTTCACATCTTAATTAATTGCTAGTATCATATACTACTGCTAAATATATGAAAAAGTATAAAAAAAATTCACTGATCCATGAAACTTATAAGGTCATATATAGCATAGCAGTTATATTAAAGAGCAGAGCAGTATATATATATATGTTAGTATATATTATGTTGTTAAGGTTATATATATAGTAGTACAGGTTATTATTAGTTATATATATATATATATATATATATATATATATATATAATTTTGTGATTTATGATGGAGATATAAGAAAAGAAAAAAAAGTTGTTTAAATTGTCTCAAAAATTTAGATTTTCTTCCTTCCTAAAAGATCCAATTGGTTTCAAATTAAGATCTATTTTAAGTTCCAGCCAAAAAGTTCCAAGTTCCAAATCCCAAATTCAGTTCCAAATTCCACGTTCCAAATTCCGAGTTTCATTTTAAATTTTGTGTGATCAATTTCGGAGGCCCAATTCACTCCTTTCCAAATCCGGTAATAAAACTATCCAATCAGGGACATTTATTTCTTAACAACCTTCCCCCATTCTTCCTTCCTTCTTCCCCCCTCTCTTCCAACCCCGACGGCTCCATTCCCCCCTTTTCAACCAGTTCTGACTCGATTCCCCCCACCCCAACAATGGGGTAATCTCTATTTCTTCCTTGCAACTTTTTTTAGGGAAACATTTTTCTTTTATTTAAGACAAGACAGGAAAGAGAGAGAGAGAGAGAGAGAGAGAGAGAGAGAGAGAGAGAGAGAGAGAGAGAGAGAGAGAGAGAGAGAGAGAGAGAGAGAGAGAGAGAGAGAGAGAGAGGTCACAGAATGACGGAAAACGTAGCATCTTTTTATTCCTGGATGTTTATTTATTTAAAATAATTATTTCCATATCTGTCTACCTGCCTACCTGTCTGTCTGTCCGTCTATCTATCTGTTAGTCTGTTTGTCTTTCTGTCTGTAAGTTTCAGTCTGTTTGTCTGCTTTTCTGTATTGGTTCAATTTTGTTTCTTTGAAGACTGTTGACCAATCGTGGCGCACGACTCAAAAGAGAAATAATCCGATTATTTAACAATATTATTAATATAAGAAAACTTTTAAACTTGATTTAAAAGTCACAACACACACACGCTTCTTTAATATATATATATATTATATATATATATATATCTATATAGTATATATATATAAATTGTTATGAGCAGCAAGAGTGCAGTTGGTTATTATTGCTATATATAAGGTTATATGCTATATATATATATATATATATATATATTATATGTAGTTATCTATATATGTAAGCATATATTCTATATATATATATATATATATATATATATATATATATATATATATATATATATACCTTATAGGATTATTAAAAAAAATCTAAATTTTTAAGAAATTTCAAAACTTTCGTTATAAACATATATCAGTCCAAAAAAGTATTTGCAAGAAACGAAAAAATAAAAGAAATAAAAAAAATTGATGGACACAACGTAATACATCCTCTTCACTCATCATAACCTCGAGACTAAAAGTATGTAATAAATCGTGCGATGAGATTGAACAAGGTGATCGCTGCAGTGCGTATGATGAAGATAATATATCATTAATTATTAAATGCACTAAATTAATATATTTGATATATTAAATTTGAGATTATTACTGCATGGCAGTGTTATATCCAGACCTGTGAGTAGTCAATAAATATTTAAATAAAAAATAAAAACCCTTTCATATTTTGATGACGTCTCAACGCTCTTGCCTATCGAGCTGTCTTCTCTTTACATACGAAATTTTTAATGAAAATGACCCCAGTAACGGGGATATATATATATATATATGTTGTTGGTTATATATATATATATATAGGAGAGTAGGTATATATAAGGTTATAAGATATAACAGCATAAGATATATATATATATATATATATATATATATATATATATATATATATATATATATATATATATATAAAGAAGGGGAGAAGGGAAGTGTGGTCAGACTATGCCAGTAGAGTACATGCAAGATTGAGCATAGAGGTCAAGTCTGGGGTCAGATCAGAGACTTGGACAGTGACAGGATGAGACTGTGTAGAGAAAGGATCCTCCCGCGAAGACTTCTCAGAGGAGGAGGTATGCGTGCCACTGGAGAGCTTAGAAGAACAGTGTCTCTTGGAATAACCATAGTTTAGAGAGAGAGAGAGAGAAAGAGAGAGGGAGAGAGAGAGAGAGAGAGAGAGAGAGAGAGAGAGAGAGAGAGAGAGAGAGAGAGAGAGAGAGAGAGAGAGAGAGAGAGAGAGAGAGAAACGAGAGAAAAGAGAGAGAGAGAGAGAAACGAGAAAAGAGAGAGAAACGAGTAGAGAGAGAGAGAGAGAGAGAGAGAGAGAGAGAGAGAGAGAGAGAGAGAGAGAGAGAGAGAGAGAGAGAGAGAGAGAGAGAGAGAGAGAGAGAGAGAGAGAGAGAGAGAGACGAGAGAGGAGAAAAGAGAGAGAGAGAAACGAGAAAAGAGAGAGAAACGAGTAGAGAGAGAGAGAGAGAGAGAGAGAGAGAGAGAGAGAGAGAGAGAGAGAGAGAGAGAGAGAGAGAGAGAGAGAGAGAGAGAGAGAGAGAGAGAAACGAGAAAAGAGAGAGAAACGAGTAGAGAGAGAGAGAGAGAGAGAGAGAGAGAGAGAGAGAGAGAGAGAGAGAGAGAGAGAGAGAGAGAGAGAGAGAGAGAGAGAGAGAGAGAGAGAGAGGGAGAGAGAGAGAGAGAGAGAGAGAGAGAGAGAGAGAGAGAGAGAGAGAGAGAGAGAGAGAGAGAGGAGTAAAGAGAGAGATAAACGAGAAACGAGTAAAGAGAGAGAGAGAGAGAGAGAGAGAGAGAGAGAGAGAGAGAGAGAGAGAGAGAGAGAGAGAGAGAGAAACGAGAAAAGAGAAAAGAGAGAGAAACGAGAAAAGAGAGAAACGAGTAGAGAGAGAGAGATAGAGAGAGAGAGAGAGAGAGAGAGAGAGAGAGAGAGAGAGAGAGAGAGAGAGAGAGAGAGAGAGAGAGAGAGAGAGAGAGAGACTACACCTCACACAAGCAATTTATTTAAAAAAATATTCTTATATAAATAAAAATATTTATATTTCCAAACAAGGAAAATTGAAGATTTGGAATAAATTTATTCAAGGAATTTTTTTTTTTCCAAAAATTTTAAACTTTTTCAATTTTTTTTTCAAGAATAATGAAAAAAATTGTTGATTAATTAAAAAAAATATATATGAAAATAAATAATTTCTAACACGCATTTTCTCCATTATATATATATATATATATATATATTATATAGCAGCATATATAAATACATATATATACAAGAAAAAAACTATACTATATAAATATATACATAAAGATATTTTCTTATTGTTATTTTTATATTAAGTAAGAGTTAAATATATATATATATATATATATATATATGAGTTATATATACATATATATATTATATCGTGCAGCATATTATGATATAGAGTATATATATATATATATATATATATTATATATATATTATTATTATATATATATATATATATATTATTACAAATATATATACATATATTGTTATATTAGCATAAAGAAAGAAAGAAGCAGCAGTATATAAAGATATACATATACATATATATATATGAGCATTATATTATATTGGTTATATATGCTGGCTATGCTATTTATAGTGTGAGAGCATATTGGTGCTAGAGCAGCATATTATTATATATAAGATGTTGCTGTTGTTGTTATATATACAGTATATATATATATATGCTGGTTGGTTGGTTAAGGCTGTTATTATATATATATATATATATATATATATATATATATATATATATATATATAATCGCTACGATGATCAAGACATACTTAAACATTTCTTTTTATTTTGTAAGGCTACGTACACATGATGGTAACGTTGCAACGCGCCAAGCAACGGCGCGTTCCAACGCGCGCCGGTCTATCGCGGCATACTATATGATAACTACAGACGGCGTACACATGCAGCGCGAGCTCTGTCTTCAACGCGCGCTGCAGCGCGCGTCTCGAAGGTTCCTCGTGAAGCGCGCGCTAGCATGGCGCCTCGAGTTCTTTTATTTAGAATTGGACTGTACACATGTTGTCAGAATAGAGCGCGCTACTGTGCAGTGAACTACTTTGAGCTCTTTTAATCATGGATGAAAGTTTGTTTGATACCGAGCACTTCATTAAAGAAGTTAAAAGTCGCCGTGCTATATGGGACATGGAAAGTACAGAGTACAAGAACAGAGTGTTAAAAAGATCATCTTGGCAGCAATTGGTAGAAATATTTTCTGGAGAGGACTCTACAGAGGAACAGAATAAAATTCTTGGTAAGTGCTAACTTTATTTAATAATAATTTTTATTTGATTAAGATAACACAACATTGTAAATTGTTACATTATATATATATATTATGGCGTATATAGTTGCTATGCAGGTATATATATATATATATATATATATATATGTTATTATTGGTTATATATATATATATATATATATATATATATATATATATATACTATACTTTGAAGATCAAACGCGCGTCACAACGTCAACATGTGTACAATCTGGGTTTTCGTAGTGATCAAGACATACTTAAACATTTCTTTTTATTTAAATGCTTTGCCGACCAGTTTCGGGTGAGCGTCACTACAACCCATTTTCTACGCATATAATAGAATTTAATTATAAATTATAAATTTAATTATACTATGGTAGAGTTATAGTGTAAATATAATTATACTATGGTAGAATCATAGTATAAATATAGCTATTCTATGGCAGAATCATAGTGTAAATATATTTATACTAAAGTATAAATATTATACTATGGTAGAATCATAGTATAAATATTATACTATGGTAGAATCACAGTATAAATATAGTTATACTATGGTAGAATCATAGTGTAAATATAACAATTATACTATACTTGAATGAACAAGAAAAATATCATTGATTAAAAATACATTAAAAATACAATAAAAATACAAATTAATAGAACAAAAATAAAAATAAAATAAGCCATATAAAAATAAATAAATAAATATTCAAATAAGTATATAAAATTCAGCGTAGAGAAAAAAGTATTATACTGCGACGAAATCTCCCCTCAAAATAATAATAATAATGTTATTTAAGTTCAAAATTTCATTTATTTTAGTTTTGTAGTGTCAAATATATATATATATATTATATATATATATATATTAAGTTATATTATATATTATAGATATATATACATATATATATATTATTGTTGAGATATATATTATTAGTTACATATATATATATATATTACATATATATATATAGATATAGGTATATTATTATTATTATTGGTTATTATTGCTATTATTACATATATACATGATACATACATATTATATGAAGGGATATAGTACAGTATACATATATATACTGAGTACATATATATATTATATATATTACTATATACATATATATATATATATTATGTTACATATTATGCTATTACCTCATATATATATATTATTGGTTATATATATATATTATTTTTATATTATTATCATTAAAATATGGGTAAGCAGTTGTTATACATATATATATATATTATATTATTATTATTATTATGCATATATATATATATTATATTATTATATATTTATATTATTATTATTGGCTATTATTAATATGTTATTATTCATTATATTATTACTGGCTGGGCTATTATTGGCTAGTTTTTTATCTTTATCTTATTAGTTGTTATTGTTATTATTATTATTATTATTATTATTACATATTACATACATATACATATATATATATATATATATATATATATATATATATAGGCGCTTACTCCTTTAAAAGGGTGTTACATAAAAAGACATGATACCGGAAAAATCGCCGAACACCGCGTGAACCCTACAGTGTCACGTGTTAGCTAAAACCCAATAGAAAGGGAGCGCAAGAGTTGCCAAAGCTGCTATTTTTTCATGAAAAAGAAAATATTTTTTTTTAATTTTTTAAGGGGCTCGAGCCAACGGAGCCTGACTTCCATCTTTGCGATTTAATCCTGGGTATTCCTTTAGTTAAAAATTTTGGCAACTCTGACGCTCTATTCTCTAATACATTGCCTTGAAATAAATCTAAAAATCGATTACTGTTGTTTCCTTCTAGTTGTTAACACGTCTTGACCCAACGACACCAGAATTATATATAGTTGGTTGGTTGGTTATATATATATATATATGTATATATAAGGTTATATAAGGTGTTAAGCAGAGCAGCATAAAGAAGATATATTATGTTATATATATATATATATATATATATATATATATATATATATATATATATATATATATATATATATATATATATATATTAATCATTATGTTT
>JABUQX010008459.1:22500-25000 GCA_015478945.1 Trachelipus rathkii
TCACTTTCGACCAAACACAAAAATCATAATTAAAATTTTAGAGAAAAAAAAGGGGCGGGGCTTATATGGAATTGGGGGGGGGGGGGGGGGAAAGGGGGAAGGGGGTAATTAAAGAAAGGAAAAGAGGGATTGGGGGTTGGGGGAGTCACAAAGGAAAATAAAGGATGAAATATGCCAATTTGAAAGATTACCTCTTTAATTTGAATTATTAAGTCCTACCATAATATATATAGCAGTTATGTTATAGCATATATATATATATATATATATATATATATATATATGTATATATATATATATATATAGTTATATTATATATTATTAGTATAAAGATATATATATATATGGTATATATATATATATATATATATATATATATATATATATAATGCCATATATATATATATATGTTATATTATATATATGTTATTATATATAATATAAGAGTTGGTTATATATTATTATTGTTGGCTATTGGTTAAGGCATATATAAGAATATTATTATACATATATTGTTGGTTGGTTGCTGCTATATATATATATTATATTATATATATACATATATATATATGGGCGTAGTGAAGTATAAAAGGTCTGTCTCCCTAAATCTTGGCAAAATAAAAAATGAACCTTATATGTTTTCCATAGACGACGTTTTAAGGGTTTATTATAGAAAAACTGAAAAGATACATCAATCGATAGATAATGAAGGAGTAATTACTATTGCAAACGTATTATAAACATACATTTTTTCCATAGTTTTGATGTTTTCTGTTTTCATATTGGCTTGACGTCAACTAGCTGTGTGCTTTTATACAGCTAGCTTCTTTTGACAGTATTCTCCGCTAGAACCCAGTGTCAATAGTATTTGGAGGGGCCGCCAAAGCTGCTATATATGGGTTATATATATATATATATATATATTATATATATATATATATATATATATATATATATAAGGTATATATATAAGAGGGCAGTTAGCAGAATATATAGCAGAAGATATATATATATATATATTAGTTATATATATATATATACAGCAGAAAAGATATATATATATATATATATATATATATAAAGGTGATTTGAGTCGATAACTATCATCGATCCATATCTCAAAACTACAATAGTTACAGGAAAAAGAATACATTATTGGAATCCTGCAAAATTTTAGGGCGGAAAATGTAAAAATCATATCTCAAAACTACAATAGCTACAGCGAAAAGGAATGCATTTTTGGAATCCTTGTAAAATTTTAGTTAGGAAAATGTAAAAATAAATAAATAAATAAATAAAATAAATATTGGCTATTTTTTTTTTAGGAGCAGGGGAAATAATATATATATATATATTTATTTGTAAAGGTATTACATCGTCAATGTAGGGGGCTTGAGCTGACGGGGAACACAGGGGGACGTTTTCCATAACCCCGTAGGAGGGGCGGAGGAAACCCAGCGACACCCAAATACCAAAGAGTGGGTGTTCCGGAGCTCCCCGAGGGGGAATTAGTCCTACCTCATTCGCCCTTGTATGGAGAGACCCCGACTTCTGCCATCGGTGCGGTATACCCTTGGGGTATTCTTTAGTAAAAAAAAAAAAGCAAAATTTAATAGAAAGTCTATTTATTTTAACGAGTAACCAATAAAAGGTCTCTAAATAGGCTCTCTAATCATATTACTATAATTATTAGCAATAATATTTTTTATTTTTTTTTTTTTTTTACATTTTCCTATCTAAAATTTTACCAGGATTCCAAAAATAATTTTTTCGCTGTAGCTATTGTAGTTTTTGCAGATATAATTTTTTTTTTTTTTTTTTTTACATTTTCCCCCCTAAAATTTTGGACCAGCATTAAAGCAATGTATTCCTTTTCCCTGTGGCTATTGTAGTTTTTGAGATATGATTGATGATAGTTGTCGCTCTAAACCAATTATCACCATATATATATATATATATATATATATATATAAGTTAAGTTAAGGTTATATATATATATATATATATATATATATATATATATATATATATATATATATATAGTATATAGCAAGATATATATATATAGTTAAGCATATATTATTATTATAGATATATATATATATATATATATATATATATATATATATAATCACCTCAACCTTCCCCCCTAATTGAAATCCTGCCTACGCCCATGTATATATATATAAAAGAAAGTATAGTAGAAGTTATTATATATATATATATATATATATATATATATATATATATATATTATATATATTATATATATATATATATATATAAATGCCATATATAGCAAGAAGATATGGAAGAAAGAGTATGTTATTATTAGAAGTGAGCAGCAGCATATATACATATATATATAGTACATAGTTAGGCTGGGTTATTATGGCATATAAAGGTTATGTATATATATGGTTATATATATATATTATATGCTATCAGGGGCGTATACATGGTAAGGTAGGGTAGGTAGCTCCTACCCAATATTTTTTAG
>JABUQX010008459.1:30000-32500 GCA_015478945.1 Trachelipus rathkii
TATTATTATTATTATTATTATTATTATTATTATTATTATTATTATTATTATTATTATTATTATTATTATTATTATTATTATTATTATTATTATTATTATTATTATTATTATTCTTATTGTATTATTAATATATTATTATTATTATTATTATTATTATTATTATTATTATTATTATTATTATTATTATTATTATTCAATGTATTTTGGAACCTTTTCCATTTTATGGCCCCATTGATTTATTTTTAAGAAATATAACTTTAATTTAAGGTAATTTTAAATAATTTTAATAGAATTTATTTATAGTTAATTTGCATTTAAAATAATTGAAAAATAAAAATGCAAGATTTAGCATTTTCATATAATTTTCCTGCAAGTCTAACCTAACAAACCTTAACTCTATACTAAAAAAACCTAACTTTCCAAAGTACTTTTTTAGTAATTCCCTTCTCAGATTTACAATCCTCTGTTCAATATATAATCCTTTCAGATTTTCAACACTCTTCTGCAGTCTTCCTGCTGCTGCTGCTTCTCTTTCTAAAGCCCGGTCCACACTAGCGGACTTGAGGAACGACTTGTCCGCGGACTTGTCCGTACGGACAAGTCCGCGGACAAGTCACGCGTCCACACTTGCAAACTTGATGAACGACTTGACGAACAACTTTTATAAAAGAAAACGAATTTTTAAAAGAAAATGAATTTATATGGATAACTATTATTATATTTTCTTCACAATGGCTATTCATAAAAATTATAATAAGGCCTATATTTCAAAAAAAAAAAAATATACATATATATATATATATATATATATATATATATATATATATATATATATATGCTGCTAAAAACTTTATCTTATATATATATATGTATATATATATATATATATATGTATGTATATATAACCATAATATATATATATAACATAATAATAACATAATAATATATATATGTATATGTAATAATAATAACCATGTAACTATGCTATTTTCATAATAATAATAATATATATATATATATATGCTATCTTTCTTTCTTTGCTCTGTATATATATATATGTATATATGGAGAGAGAGGAGAGAGAGGCGAGGAGAGAGAGAAACTTTTAGTAGCCAAGCTTAAATTTTAGCAGCGCATGATTTCGAAAAGATGCCAATTGTGCACAAAGTAGCGCGGTACGGCAACACTGACCTTGAAAAACCAACGGTGGCAATTCATAATATATTTAAAATAATGAAAATGTGTCATCGGTGGAAACGTAGTCCTGCCAACACCTTCTCTATAAAAACGAGGTTAGTCCTGCTCTCCAGACCGAAGCAGTTGTCAACCACGCCATGCAAATTTTAATTTTCATATCACCACCATAGATAATAAATCAGTTTTTAAATTAAAACATTGATTTAATTTAAGGTCTAAATTTTTCAGACACACGCATATATATGTATAACACATATATATATATATATATATATATATGTATATATATATATATCTATATATATATGTAGTTTCACTTCTGACAACACGCATATATATATATATATATATATATATATATATATATATATATATGCCAGCATCCCGAAGAGTTCAGGCATGTAACTAGAAAACATAACATATACAGAAAAATAAAAAACATTTTTGATTTCAGCAAGTAATTTTATCGAAGAAACTTAAAAAAATTAATTTTATTCTAATATTTATTAATAACACCTGAAATATTATTAAAATCTTACACCTGGCATTGAACGCTTTGATTGACCTTGAAACCTGCATTAGTTCTCAGAGAGCAAAAGGTGCCAAATACCATTTTATTTTTACGCTTTGAAGAAAATGATATTTTTCTTTTTATATCTTTTAGGGGGTTCGACCGACCGGGGGACAGAGGCCCGTAATCCCCAATGAGCCGAGAACCCCGACTCTATCCATCGTTCTTGTTTATCCGTGGGTGTATTCTTTAGTTTTTAAAAAAATTCCACATTGGCACCTTTTTGCTTGCTCACTCGGAGTAAGCGGCATCTTCGAATTCTCAAAAAACTGTAATTTTTTCAACATTTTTAACAATTTTAATTTTTTAAAAAGCGTTATATTTTTATTTATTTTTATTTCTGGGGTAAAAATGTCTCCTGATTAATAAAATGATATTTATTTTCGTGTACCTGTTATAGTTTTCTAGTTACATGCCTGAACTCTTCGGGATGCTGCCATATATATATATATATATATATATATTTTTACTATATATATATGCTATATATATACCTGCTACCTGCTGCTGCTGCTCTCCTGCTATACTGCTCTCTTTGCTATGCTCTTTCTTTCTTTGCTGTATATTTATATATATATATATATATAATATATATATATTATATATATATATATATATATATATATATATATATATATAATAATAATAATAATAATAATAATAATAATAATAATAATAATAATAATAATAATAATAATAATAATAATAATAATAATAATAATAATAATGATA
>JABUQX010008459.1:37500-43390 GCA_015478945.1 Trachelipus rathkii
ATTCACAGGTAGCCTCTATGATACATAAATAGATGTTCTAGGGGCGAAATGAATTTATGAATTTTTTTTCCTTTCTAGGGGTGAAATTAGGTTAGGTTAGGTTAGGTTAGGTTAGGTCAGGTCACCCCTTAGAAAAAAAAAATCATATTTCGCCTTAACAACATCTATTGTATGTTAGTGCGATAGTATTCTAGCCTGTGAAATTTTTTTTTTGATCCAACCTCCCGTTCCTTTCACGGTTAAATATATATATATATATATAATTATATATATAAGTAATATATCTATAATATATTTTATATTTATATATATATATATATATATTATATATATTTATATATATATAATATATATATATATATATATTATATATATATAGACAGCGTGTTAAATTAGGGGCCGCCTGTATCTGAAAAAACTGCGGCGGCGCATGCCGCGCGCGGCGTGAGGTTCGGTTACATAAATGAACACATTGTTTGAATTCAGCGGCGACATTTTATTGCAGGAAACAAAAAAAAAATTATTAATTTTAATAACTCCAAAAAATGTTAGAATCGTACGTTTACAACATTTATTTAAACATGATAATCATAAAAAATAAATGTTTTCTTTATATTTTTTCAATACTTTAGGTAAAACTTTAAAAACAATGGCAAAAATTAAAAATTAAAAAATAAAAGTTAAAAATAGCATATAGGTTAGGTCAGGTCAGGTGCACGCAAAAAAATTAATTTCGCCTCTAGAACCTATTTCTATGGTATCATAGAGTTTGTGTCGTCGTGCCGTATGTTCGCATTAACATTGAAAAGAGAATATCGAGGGACTCATGACTGGGGAAAGCGAAAATTTGGGGGAACGAGAGAAATATCGTATATCAAACCTATTTATAATTATTATTATTATTTTTTTTTATCGCACTTCATTTTATTTTTCTCTTCATTTTCTTGCATTAAATGTTCGCTGATTTCAAAAATGTATTCAGTTTTACGTAGCTATCATAGTTTTTTAGATACAGGGGGCCCCTAATCTAAACGCTCGAATCATATATATGATATATATATAGTATGATAATATATATAATATATATATAATATTATATATTATATAAATATATATATATATATATATATATTATATCTATATAGTATATTATATATACAAAGGTGGGAACCGTTAATGAGAAAGTTAAGCGCGTTAATCCTTATTCGTTAACAAAAAAAATTAACGGCATTAATCATGTAAAGGCGTGTTATCGGTAAAGAATGGTAAACGGAAGTTAACGTTAATGCGTTAAGCGTTAACCGTGGTTCAACATACGTAGGAATAGTAATACATAATTGTTAATTTTCTTTTATTATGATTGCAGATGAAAAAAATTAGTTTTAATGAAAAAATTATATATATATATATTATATATATATTTATATATATATATATATTTTAATATTATATATATATATATATATATATTATATATATATATATATTATATATTATATATTATATATTATATATACAACTGTACAGTTTTAGCACAAAATATGTATATATTATTTTTTAACCAATGAAATTAGCAAGCTTATTAGGCTACTTCTTATAATAAATATCACTTATATTCTCCTACTGAGTGACAAAAGAGCAAGTGCGAGTAATCGAGGGCGAAAGGAACGATTGAACGGGCAACAGTCACTATCTTTTTTTCTTCAGCGAACCAAAAAGAAATGAGAATACCGCATCGAAAAACATGTTAATGCCTTACTGAACGGGAATTATTAACCGTGAAAAATAACATCATTTTTGGAGCCATTGTGAGAGGAGCGTTTTAGGAAATTTTGACCCCAAAAAAAGTTTATTTCTGTTATCGTAAATCGATCTGCTAATACATTTAAAAGTTCTGGAAAGAAAATATTTTATAATCGTAATTAAGGTAAGGTTAAGCGGATGTAGAGGAAATTTTAACCTCGTTACGTTAATTCACCAAATGTAACTTGTTTAAAGGTCGTTATTTCTTTTCGAATTAACGAAGAGCTTACAAAGTTGAACGAAAAATTAACGAGTTAATTAACGGATTAACTCTTTACGCGTTAATGGCCCACCTTTGTATATATAATATATATATATATATATATTATTATTTATTTAATAATAATTTAAAAATATTAATAGTATATATATATATATATATATATTATATAAATATATTAATATATATATATTATATATATATATATACTATATATAATATATATATATATAGTATATATATATAATATATATATAATATTACACGAAGGTAAAAAAATAAAATAAAAAACCCTGGCATAAAGTTACAAAAAAAATTATGGATTAGAACGTTTCCGTTTTCTGTGAAGAAAAAAAGTAGTAAAGAGTAAAAACGGAGAACGGAGGAGGGGAGTGACGGGGGTGGGTGGTAATTCTATGGTTAATGGGGTAAGGGCACAAAAGCCAATTTGGCCAGTAAAAGAATTCCTTAAGAAGTGGCAATAATACATTGGGGGAGGGGGGTTTTTCGTTATTTATTCATTTCGGAATTATTTTTAGGCCCTAAATTTTTTTATCACAACTTATTTACAAACTTTATAATATATATATATATATATATATGATATATATATTTATTATATATATATATAATATAATATATATATATATATAATAATTATATATTGATAATATATATCTATATATATATTATATATATAGTATTATATATATATATATATATATATATATAGTATATATATATATTATATATTATATATATTTATATATATATTTTTTTTATCAAATTATATATATATTTATAATATATATATATATATATATATATATATATATATATATATATATTATATATATATATATATATTTTATAATTATATTATCTATTATATATATATATTGATATATATGTATATAGTATATATATATATATATATAGGACACTTTTCGCGTTTAAAAGGATGTTAATCCGAGTATATATCGAAAGAGGCGATGTAATGCGATTTTTTTTTTCGATTATTTTCAAGGCAATATCTGAAGCGACAAGGTTGCCAATAACAGTTTTTTTATTTTTTTAAACTAAAGGAATACCCAAGATTTAATCGGCAAAGATGTCAAAGAGTCAGGGTCTCTCGGCCGTCAGCGGGGACGACGGGGGGGACTTCGTCGCCCCCTCTGTCCCTCCGTCGGCTCGAGCCCCGTTAATTAAAATACTAAACAAAAAAATTAAAACAAATAAACATATCAAAATTAAAAGTGATATAAAACTGAAAACATGGCAACTTTTTCTCTTCTTCTATTGGAGTTTAAGTTAACACGTCACAGTGCATGGTTAGACGATTAGAGTTCAGCGATATTTCGAAATTTGTATTTTTATGTAACATCCTTTCTAAAGGGAACAGTGCCTATATTATATAATATATATATTATAATATATAATATATATATATATATATATATATATATATATATATATATATATATATATATATATGCACTTATCCTTAAAAAGGAAGTTACATAAAAAGTCATAAAATCGCAAATCGCAGAATCCTACTTGTGCAACCCTGCACTGTTACGTGTTAGCTAAAACTCCAATAGAGCGAGCGGAATAGTTGCCACATGTTGCTTTATTTTATCATGTTAATGTTTTATATGCTATTTTTTTAAAAAAAGAATTTTTTAATTATTTTTTTAAGGGGCCTCGAGCCGACGGTAAAAAAAAAAAATAAAGATGAAATTCCACCGGCGACCGTCTGCTTCTGCCGAGAGACCGTACTCTTTACATCTTTGCGATTTAATCTTGGGTATGTCCTGTCGTTAAAAAAAAAAAAAACTTTTGGCAACTTAACGCACTATTGCCTTGAAATAATCGGAAAAAAAATCAATAGATTGTTTAGTTTCGATTATATAATCGTTTTACCGTACCTTTAAAGGATAGAGTTGCCTATGAACTTATCCTTTAAAAGGTAGTTAACCGATATATATCCGAACGAGCATGTAATGCGATTTTTTTTTTCGGATTACATTTCAAGGCCAAAAAGTTGGACAAGGTTGCCAATCGAGTTTTTTTTTTTTTTTTAGCTTAAAAAGAATACCCAAGATTAAATAGCAAAGATTTGAAAGAGTCAGGGTCGCTGGCCCACAGGTGGACAAGACGGGGGGAACTACGTCCCCCCTCTGTCCTACCGTCGGCTCGAGCCCCCTAAAGATATATATAAGAAAAAAAATAATAAAAAATAACATATAAAAATTAACGAGATAAAAAAGCACCTTGTGGAAACTTTTGCGTCTTTCTATTGGGTTTTAGATAGCACGGTGACACTGATGGGCTGCACGAAGCAGATTTTGCTGCGATTTGTCCGATATTATGACATTTTTTGTAACTACCCTTTTAAAGGAGAAGTGCCTATATATAGTATAGTATAATATATATATATATATATAATGATATATATATATTATATATTATATATATATATTATATATTAGTATATATATAGGAACTTATCCTTTTAAAAGGTAGTTAACGATATCATATCGAAAAAACGATGTAATCGATTTTGTCTTTCCGATTATTTCAAGGCATAGTGCGTGTAGGTTGCCAATGAAGTTTTCTTTTTTTTTTAACGAAAGGAATACCATAGCAAGATTAAATCGCAAAGAAGGAAAGAGTCAGGGTCTCTCGGCCTCAGCGGGGGACGACGGGCCTCTGTCCCTCCGTCGCTGAGCCCTTAAAAAAAGAATAAAAAGAAAATTATAAAAAATTAACATTCTAAAATTAACATTGATAAAAAAAAAGCAAACTTGTGGAGACTCTCGGGATCTTTTCTATTTGTGTTTTAACGGCTAACACGTCACAACTGCAGGGATGGCACGAGAGAGTTCTGCAATCTTCGATATCACGGCCAACTTTATGTAACTTCCTTTTATAGGTAAGTGCCTATATATATATATATATATAGTATATATATATATATATATATATTATAGTATATATAATATATATATTTATATATATATATTATATATATATATAGATATACTATAATATAGGGTCAAGCGGTTTAGATTGTCCCGTCATATGTATCTTAAAAAACGTATTATGCTAACAAGTATACACGGATACATTGTGCTGGAATTGCTGGGTCCAATTTTAGGTGGCTGAAATGTAAAAAAAATAAAAATAAAAAAAAATATATCTCAAAAACTACAATAGCTACAGACGCGAAAAGGAATACATTTTGGAATCCTGGTAAAAATTTCACATAGGAAATGTAAAAAAAAAAAATTAAAAAAATTATTGTTATAATTATAGTAATATGTTAGAGGCTATTTAGAGACCTTTTATTGGTTTCTCGTTAAAATAAATAGACTTTCTATTAAATTTTGCTTTTTTTTCTTTAAATAAGTAGCCCAAGGGATACCGCCCCGATGGGCAGGAGTCGGGTCTCTCGCCTTCCGGGGAACTACGGGGCAGGATTTCCCCCCCTCCCGGGAGGGTCTCCGGAACCACCGCTTTTGGTATTTGGGTGTCGCGGGGTTCCTCCGCCCCTCCCTACGGGGTATGGAAAACATCCCCCCCTTCTTCCGTCGGCTCGAGCCCCCTAGTTGTGCGTATAGAAGCAAAATTGTATAGAAAAGGTGCTATTTATATTTAACGAGAAACAATAAAAGGCTCTAAATAGGCTTTTAATGATATTACTATAATTATTAACAATAATTTTTTTTTTCTTTTTTTATTTTTTTTTAACATTTTCCTATGTGAAATTTTACCAGGATTCCAAAAATGTATTCCTGTTCGCTGTAGCTATTGTAGTTTTTGGAGATATATATAAGTATATATATATATATAAAAAAAAAATTC
>JABUQX010008460.1:0-25000 GCA_015478945.1 Trachelipus rathkii
AGTAGGCGATAACGCCCCCTTGTGGGTGCTGGAGGCCTAGAGGGGGCGGGTAAGGGGCCTAGAAAAAAATGGGGGGTGTTTAAGGTGGTTTAGGGGGGTGATGGCTGATTTGTAATTTCATTTACTTAATATTTTAAAATTCACTGAAATTAAAATTCCTACTAACACAACAGTCGATTCATTTGTAATTTTAGTTCATATTTCTGCCCTGTTGATTGTATAAATTTTAGTTTTTATACTATATATATATATACTATATTCTATATATATATATATATATATATATATATATATTATATATATATTATATTATATTATATATATTATATATTATATATATATATATATTATATTATATATATCTATATATATTATATATATATATATTTATATATATATATATATATATTATATATTATATTATATATTTTATATATATATATATATATATATATATATATATATATATATTATATATATATATATATATTATAATATATATATTATATTATATATCTATAATACAATAGTATATATATATTATAATATAAAAGGAAGGTATATAAATGACTATATATATATATATATATATTGTTGGTCATTAAGTTGGTATAGTAAAAAATTGGGGGTCGATGAAAAATAATTAATTTTCAAAGTGGGCGGTAGACGAAATAGGTTTGAGAACCTCTGGTATAGAAGATGAGAAAGGATTTGTAATCGGAGCTGGAGCTAGAGCTGGAGCTTTGGGATCCCACCGGAGGGGTTGCGCATCTGAATAAAGAAGTATAAAGAAAGCACGGAGTGCATAGAGAAGACGGAGGAAGGAGGAAGAAGGAATGAGGAAGGAGGAAGAAAGGAGGAACGAGAAAGGAGGAAGAATGGTGTTTGGAACCTCCGGAGAGGGTCCCTTAAATGAAAAAAAAGAAGTTTATGCACGGAGTGCATGAGAAAATGGAGGAAGGAGGAAGACAGAGGTACAGGCACCGGTGCTAAAGCCGGTGCTGGAGCCGGTGCGGTGCTGAGTTTGTAAACATTAGCTTAACCTCAGACTGACATTTCTATTTTCAAATCTCGTTTTCTTTTTATAAACGTCAACTAAAATATATTGTTTGCTATTTTTATTTTTAACTTTTATTTTACATTTATTATTTATGTTTTTAATTTTTGTTTTCAATTTAAACTTTTTAATTACTTTATTTATTTTGTTTGCTTTAAATATTTTGTTTTTTACTAAAAAAATTATTCTTTTATGTTTATAACTTAAAAAAATTTGGCATTTTTTTACATACCTTAAATAGTAAAATCAGTAAATCAGTAAATCAGTAATCAGTAAAGCAGTAAATAGTAAATCAACCACCCACAATCTCCTACCATTCGATGATCTATTGATTATTGATCTATTGATTGATTCAAATATTTTGTATAACATAACAAAAAATTTTATTTAATTTGTTTGGTTTTCTTAAACATTATGGGTTTTACTATAATTTATTTATTTTTTGTTTTATTTTTACTTTAAAAATTCGTTTTTTTTGCTTTTATTTTTTTATAAATTTTTATTTTTATAAAATTTACTCTTTTTATGTTTATAACGGACGAAATTTAATTCGTGGCATACGCTAAAAGCAGTAAATCAGTAAATTAGTAAAATCAGTAAAGCAGTAAATCAGTAAATCAGTAAATCAAACGCACCCTCTATCCTCCTACTCTTCGTGATCTATTGAATCTATCTGATCTATGAGCTATTGATTATTGATCTATTGATTCATGTCATATTTTTGTATAACATAACATATTCTTTGCTGTAACTATTGTTGTTGTACTGTCGCGTTTGTTGTTGCTTTTGTTGATGTTATTGTTTTTGGGGTTGTTGCCGGTATTAATTTAGTAATTTTTTTTTTTTTGTTGATGTTAAGGCTGTTTGTTTTTGTTTGCTGTAGATTGTTTGTTGTTTGTTGTTTGTTGTTGTTGTTGTTGGTGTTGTTGTTGTTGTTGTTGTGTTGTTGTGTTGTTGTTGTTGTTGTTTTTGTTGTTGTTTGTGTTGTTGTTGTTGTTGTTGGTTGTTATTGTTGTTTAACGTTCAAGTTAATGAAAATATACAAATTTTTCAAAATACTCTAAAATATTATGTTAATTTTTAATTAACATTGTAATTTGAAAACTAAACAAAAATACATATCATCCTAGCCTTAACTGACATACAGCTTTCATTAACAAGGTAACTAAAATTAGAAATTTTCAACTTACCAGCAGAAGTCGGCATAGCAATATCAATCACTATACACAATCGCTCAAAATATTATTATTATTATTATTTTATATTATTCTTATTATTATTTATTATTTAATTTATTATGTATTATTATTATTATTATTATTATTATTTTATTATATTATTATTATATTATATTATTATTATTTCCACATATCTCACAACACCAATAACGCATGCGATCACTTTGCCTGCAGATCAACAACTAAAATAGTTTAACGTCTAAGTTAAATGAATATACAACACTTTTTCAAACATATCTCTAAAATATTAATGTTAATTTTACATTAACATTGTAATATTGAAAACTAAACATAAATATATCTCATCCTAGCTTAACTGATACAGCATTCATTAACAAGGTAACTAAATTAGAAGTTTCAAATTACAGCAGAAAGTCGCATGCATTCAATCTTTACTTATAAAACAATCGCTCCAAAATATTTTATATTATTTTTTATTATTTTATTATTATCTATTATTATTATTATTATATTATTAATTATTCATTTTATTATTATTATTATTATTATTATTATTATTATTATTATTATTATTATTATTACATAGATCTCACAACACCAATAACGCATGCGATCACTTTGCCTGCAGATCAACAACTAAAACATTGGTAGGTAAATTGCTCTCCATCCGACCCCTAAACATTACGTAATCTTGTTACGCTAGGGGTAACCAATCAGAGAACTGTATTTGCTAATCCATCAGGGACAGCCAATGAAATTCGAAGAATGACTCATTAATCTTAATATCTTTTGACACATGAGAAGGGTAATTAGATTTATTACTTTGTTCCCAATATCTTTTGACAATGAGAAGGGGTAACGAGATTTATTACTTTTTCTCCCAATATCTTTTTTTGAACACACGAGAAGGGAACGGAGATTTATTACTTTGTTCCCAATATCTTTTGACACAGGAGAAGGGTAACGAGATTTATTACTTTTCCAATATCTTTTGACACATGAGAAGGGTAAATAGATTTATTATTTGTTCCTTTTGTCCTTACTTAACATATCTTTTTTTATCTTAAACAGTAGTTTTATTTTATTATGTTTATTATTATTATTATTATTATATTATTATTATTTTATTATTATTAATATTATTATTATTATTATATTTATTATTATTATTACAACACACACACCCACACAACGGACACACACACCAAAACCACACACCACACCACACACACAATAATTATAGACACTTTACTTGAACACGAGACTGGCATCATCGTACTAACTTAACTGATCACATGACTGTATTTCTTATGATGTGAAGCAGATTGTGTACATTTTTCTAAACGTCACCGGGAAGACATTTACATTTTTCACTATGTTTAATATAAACATTTCGTTTTTTTATATGTTTTTTCTTTTACGTTTCTATTATTCTTTATATTTATATTTTGTTTAAAAGTTATTTATTTATTTATTTTATTTTAGTTTTATTTTATTGTTTATTTTATTTATTTAATATCTATATATTTTTTAAAAAACTTTTTACTTATTTTTGCTTATTCTGATTAAAAGAAACTTTGTTTTTTACTAAAAATTTATTCTTTTATGTTTATAGCCTAAAAAATTTGCATTTTAACATACCTTAAGCAGTAAATCGTAAATCAGTAAATCAAACACTATCCCCCTCTTACCCTTCTATGATCTATTGATCTATTGATTATTGATATAGTGATCTATTGAATTCTATTGATCTATTGATTCAAGTCCATTTCGTGTACTTTGTTTTTCAAACTATTTATTTATTTTTGTTTGTTTCTTTAAATATTTTGTTTTTAGCTAAAACATTTTATTGCTTTTTATGTTTATAGCTTAAAAATTTGCATTTTTTTGCATACCTTAAAGCAGTAATCAGTAAATCACTAATCATAAAAACCCCCCAACCTACCTCCTACCTTCTATGAATCTTTTGGGGAAAAAAATTCCCTATTGATCTATTGATTAAGTCATATTTATAAGTATTTTTTGCGATAAACATAACATAAATACAAGTTCTTTATACACGATCACGAATATATGCAAAGTAAAGCAATGTTTTCCAATTATAAAGCAATACGCATCCTAATAAAGAATTTAATGTACAACAAAAAACTAGCATCTTTAAGCACGAAGAAACAGCTACATCAACAAGCGTCTACACTTAACAACAGTAAAGTAACTAACATAACTACAAAAACGTAACTATTAACATTTGTCAAGCATATCTCTAACATTTCAATGATAATTTTACATAAGATTGTAATATTTCACAAAATTTATCATAAACTTGTTAATTATCATACCAGACTACGCATAATGCTGCGTAACAAAATTTTTTACATTTAAAGCTAAACATACCATAACATGAATAAGATATACATCTACAACGACAAACATAACACACCTTACGCATACGAATAGACTACTAACATTAACAAAGTTCCACGCTTAACAACAGTAAAGTACTAACATAGCATACAAAACGTAACTATTCATACTTTGTCAAGCATATCTCTAACATTTCAATGTTAATTTTACTTAACATTGTAACTATACAAAAATTTATCATAACTTGTCTAATTATCAATACAGTACTACGCATATATGCTAGCGTAACAAATTTTTTACATTAATAAAGCTAACATAGCATAACCTGAAACTAAGAATAATAATCTACAACGACAAACTGGACACAACTTTAAACATACGAATAAACTGTAACATTAACAAAAGTTCTCGCATAGCACAGTACGTAACTACATTAATGCTAAAACGTAAGCCTATTCCATTTGTTCAAGCATGTCTCTAATATCAATGCTAATTTTACTACAGCGTATATTTAACAAAGACTTAACGTATCCTGACCTAACTATTGTAAAAACTAAGAATAAATAAATAACAACACACAACACACACCACACACACCTACAACACACACACAACACACACAACACACACACACACATTTCTATATTATCGCAAAGGTTGATAATAAATAGAGGTATAAATAAATTTGTTATTTGACATTTTATTATTCAGATTATTTTGTACATGAAAACATTAACATTGTCATAAATAGATGGCATATTTATAATATATTTAAAATGGAGATTAACCGTGCCCTTAAACCATAGGATCTGTTCAAAGATTTTTGATAGAAAACGCTTAATCAGCTGTATGTTGGATCATCTTGGTCCGGATACAATATACACATGTATTTTCGCGGGTTGAAAAGTTGTAGTAGGAATACTATAGCATAACCCTCCTCTGTTACTCCCGTGTAAATTAGCATTAGGATTCTGTGATTCGTCTATTCGAGCTGCCTTTTTATGAGGTAGGTCATCGTTTCGTGCGTCATCTTCATCGACATTATACAATTGTATTTCATTCATTGCTTTCACTGTAACATCATGGTTTTTGATATCATCATACAATGACTCACATGGTCTGTATTAATTTCAGAGTTATGATCATACACCAGCTTTAACATTTTTTCAAAATTGATAGTATCTTTTGTATCTTTATTGATTGTAAGGCCTTTGGCCTTTACAATGTATTTTATATTTCCATCAGCGGTTCTTATTCTAACAGCATAAGACTTAGGTCCAGTACACACAAAGGAATCACCGTAGGCCCCAGGACCATAATCTGCTATTTCATCTGTTAGTTCACCTAAAAAGTTTCCTGTTTCAGGAACTACATCGTTTTCACCAGCTACAAAAATACAAGAATCTGTATCGCAATACAATGCCCTTTGTTTGACTTTGTTAAGTAACTCATATAATTTTATACGAGCATAGGCGGTCGTAAATGAGGCAATAGGAATATTTGTAGCAGATGATGATCGCTCGGCTAGTGCGTTTTTTACAACTGTTACAACATATTTATTGCCTATTGGAATTACGCTAGAGACTTCAACATCGCTTTGATTTATTAGTTCCCATACTTGTTTATCACTAGTACATACTAGATCTTCTCTTGTAGGTGTATTTTGAGCAAATTTCCCCCAAAGAGAATTGAGGCATAACTTTGCAATGAACCGCATTCCAGGGTTCTTCTTGATATTGTTAATATCAAGTTCGACACCTTCCTTTTCTTTGAAAAGACGGATAAACTCTTTAAGTTTCTCCTCGAAATCAGGATCGTCTTCGCTAATATTATTGGGTGGTCCTGATGCCTCTGTTTTTATTTTTAAGAAGTGGTTCACATATCCTTCAAATAAAAACTCCTGCTCTTTAAATGACCAAACTTCAAATATTCTTAATTAGTTTCGTACCCGCATTTTTAATGTAACTGAAATTTCAGGTGTTGTGTATACACCTTAATAGCACGTTCATTCTCATATCATGATGCTTTTTTGAATATTATCTTTAACATACTTTCACAGAGTGGAATATTAATTTATTTTCGGTTCGTTCAGCGAGGACAGGGATGTATAAGTCTTGAGGCGAAAGAATCTTAATGTACCAGCTGTGGCCGAAATATTGTCATTGTTAGTCCATTCTTGAATGATTAATGTCTGGTATTTATCACGTTTAGTTTTCTGGGGGACGCACAAGGGTATTTCATTCGCTTCTGAAAAGGATAAAGTGATGTATAGTTTAAATACATGATCTTCTGTCCTTTAGTTGGAGGTAGTAATAGTACGAATGGTTTCAGTGGCGGCTCAAAAAATGAATTGTCTATTATGGAGTCCTGTTGTTAACACATATTGCTAAGACGTTGACTATAGTCGTTCAATGCTTCTGTTTTCTCGGGATGATCAGGATTCTTGAATAATTATTCTTCTTCTTTTGCATTTCCATTCAATCACACACGTATACATTAAAACCCGGCTTCTCTATTATATCGTTCTTGTTTCATGGTGAGATTTGCAGCGATACGCTCGCAACATCCCTTTTCCTTTATTGCAGTCTTTATGTCCATGCCATGCAAAACCATGGTATGGAATGCAGTTTTCCCTCCTTTGTACATAACAAACCCATGAGGGTACGCAATTGTTCTTATCTTTGAACCTTTCTCTCCAACCGTTGCGAGCGTTGCCCTTATGTCTATATTGTTCATTTTCCTGAAACAAGAGCCAGCGAATCTGCTTCGTAGGTTTAAAGGTAAGGGTTTTCTCGACTACGAATAGAATTTTTTCCTCGGGTGAAACACATTTTTATAAGTTAAAGCATAAGATGCAATTTTGTTGTGTTGTTATTAGACAATCTATATCAAATTCTTTAATGAAGCTACCTCTAAACTTCTCAAAACATTTTCTTAGTATATTAACATCTTGTACACAATACTTTTCACATTCTTCAAAAATATTGTATTCTTTACCTATAAACTTATTATAGTACTCTTCAAATTCTTGTCTTTCATTTGTTGACATTTTATCTACTTCGAAGAATTTCTTATCAGGAATAGGTCCTTTATAATTCAAGGTGCCTTCATTTAAAAATGTATAGGGAAAGAAACCCTTGGAATTGTCTTTTTCACAGACACCCATGCATTTAGGCAAGCTTTTCAATGCACATGGTGTAAATAATAATGTATCCCTGAAGACTATATTTCCATTCGTTCCCATTGATATGATTTTATTGCCTCTTTTTATAGGATTGCTGCTGATAGATTTTGAACTTGGGTGTGTCAATAATGCAGCGTATACGAACTGATGATCAAATTTACCACCATTATGTGCTGTCACAATTACTTTTGATTTAGATCTTTTACTTGAAAACTCCATTAGAAAATCAATGAAATTTCCTACAGGGCCTTTTTCAGCCTCCAATTTAAATGTTCTTGTTCTTGGACCACAATGTGAGCATACCTGCTCACCTTCCTTATCTGTGCACATTTCGCATATCATCTGGCATAAGTAAATAAGGAAGCAATTCTATTATTCTTCTTCCTTTATCATCATAGCCTTTATCTTCCTGGTATGTCTCGATATCATAGTAACATGTATGAACTACCGGATCAGTATCTTTCTTCTTTTTAATTTTCTTTTTCATATAGCATATATGATATTCGTCTTCTTTAGGCTCGTATTTTTCTTTACATATAGTACAAAAGGCTTTTGTGCAATCGTGTTTGAAACTACCTTTACGATCAGCCTCTATTTGCTCAAGACAGAGTGTACAAATCTTAATTTTCTTGCACGTATTATTATCCTGATGTTTTTTAAAACAGAATGCATTATAAAATTCACGATTACATTCACGACATTCATGGAATATACCATCGTGATCAAAAGAGCCTTGACACTTATCGTATAGACACTGTCTTACATCATAATGTTAAGTTCTTTTAGTGTATTATTTACTGTTGAGTATAGCAATAAGTGCAAAAGATACCATTCATATACGCCTTATGCTTTTTGGTATTCTCAAAACATAACTTTAGCTTATCTTCTGTTATAGCATAGTAATGATTTACTCCATCATGGCCTATAATGTATAAAGGGTCATTTCTGTTCTCGTTAGATGGATTATAAAGTATTTTTACTCCATTACCTTCAGGACCAAATACGACTATACGGCATTTTTCGATATTCTCGATTTTTTCAAAGTCAGTTACTATGAAAGAATCTGTATATTCCATACCACATTTTTTAGCTAATGCTTCTGCCTCTTTCTCAATTGTATACGAATGAATACCTCTGGACTCTACACATTCACGAGCTATTTTCCTAAACAGAACAACAGCTTTGAAAGCACATACCTACAGCTCCTTTCTTCTTCTAGATGAACTTTAAACTAATGTAACGATGTATGAAAACTAGATTTTGTGGCTCGAATGAATCGGTTTTACAGTCATTACCTTTTCCTTTAGCTATCATGAACACGGTAGCTACTACTTTGAATTTGGTAAAGGATGCCTTGTCACCGGACTGGAATGACCCTTCCAAACGTCTCATCATCTCATTTCACGCCGATATTGTCTAAATTCTGTTAATGATGTTTACATAGTATTTCCGGTCAGGTGACTGCTCATCGCCCAAAGTGAAATTTTCCCACCCTCATGCGTAACCTATCGTAGTCTAAGTCTTGGTATATAACATAATGACTTCACAACAACCATTTTCAAACGAATGTTCAAGATCTCTGGTCCATCGGAAAGTTTTCATAATAACTTTACTTCTATGTATGACGTTCCATTGACTTTTTTAGTTTCTCTACAGAGATGTGTGTTATGTCTGTTATAGTGGTCTTCCTCTTCTTATTAGAGGGATTCATTCTCGAAGGACTAGTCTGGAATGAATAGTCATTATTATTATTTATGATATATTAGACAATTAAAATCAAGTTTGCTTGCAATTAGGTCACTATACCAATAATATATTAGTTTAACATAGTATTTCTCATTCCATATATTAAATATATTTATCTACACAACAACAACAACAACATACCATTTTAAACGGTGCGCTGATAACGTCACGTAGGATGCTTTTTACCCAAGTGTATGGATGTATATTCAGCACGTTTCTGGAAAAGAATCACTTTTTTAGGCATATGAATAAATTATTTAAACTCTATTGTTAATTGATAATGTATTTAATTACCTTACGTTATTAATTATTGAGCAGATGTGCTACAATCTCATTTTTAAATGAAATAATATATATATATATATATATATATATATATATATATATATATATTAATATATATATATATATATATAATATATATATTATATATATATATATATATATATATATAATATATATATATATTATATATAAATATAATATATATATATATATATATATATATATATATATATTAAGGCAAAAACACTTACTTCGTTGAATAAGTATTGATTTTGAAAAATCCTCATGTGTAGATATAAAAAACTTGGATAATGATACTACAGGATCTAACGAAATGAGTCTTAATGTGTTGATCGTAAGAGCTCTTGATTAAGAATGATCCATCGAGTAGCTCGTCGATTTATATATAACTCAGCACCCAAATCTATACAGTGCTGCCAAATCGCATCTGTATGATGCGCCGTTGCCAAACCTACCAGTTTTCAAATATAATAAGTATTGCCTCACTTTATGCAAGTGGATATAGTATAAAATCATTTTCATGTTTCGTGCTGATATTTTCTGAATTATTTACTATTATTTACTATTGCGTAATGTTGTGTGTGTGTGTGTGTGTGTGTGTGTGTGTGTGTGTGTGTGTGTGTGTGTGTGTGTGTGTGTGTGTTGTGTGTGGTGTGTGTAGCAATTTATTCTTAGTTCGTTACAATAGTTAGGTCAGGATACGTTAAATCTTTGTTAAATATTACTGTGTTAATGTAAAATTAGCATTGATATGTTAGAGACATGCTTGAAAAAGTGTGAATAGGTTACGTTTTGTCATGTAATGTTAGTTAGTTACTGTTGTTAAGGTGGAACTTTGTTAGTTAACAGTTTATTCGTGTTTAGGTGTGTCAGGTTTGTCGTTGGGAGTTATATATTCTTGGTTCAGGTTATGCTATGTTAGCTTTATTAAATGTAAAAAATTTGTTACGCTAGCATATAATCTTGGGTTGTATGATAATTAGACAAGGTTATGATAAAATTGTTAAATATTAATATGTTAATGTAAAATTAAACTTAATATTAGAGATATGCTTGACAAAGTATGAATAGGTTATCGTTTTTTGTATGCTATGTTAGTTACTTTAACTGTTGTTAAGCGTGGAAACTTGTTAATGTTAGTAGTTTACTCATGCGTAAGGTGTGTTAGGTTTGTCGTTGTAGATATATTCTTAGTTCAGGTTTGTTATGTTAGCTTTATTAATGTAAAAATTTGTTACGCTAGATATATGCGTAGGTCTGTATGATAATTAGACAGTTAATGATAAATTTTGTTTAAATATTACGATGTTAATGTAAATTATCATTGAAATGTTAGAGATATGCCTGAAAAGTGTGAATAGGTTACGTTTTTTTGTATGTTATGTTTAGTTATTTAAGCTGTTGTTAAGTGTAGAGCTTTGTTGATGTTAGCTGTTTATTCGTGCTTAAGGTATGCTTAGGTTTGTTGTTGTACATTATATTCTTAGTTCAAGTGTTGTGTTATGTTGGCTTTATTAATTGGAAAACATTGCTACGTTTGCATATATTCGGTGATCGTGTATAAAGAATCTTATTTTTAATGTTATGTCTATACAAAAAGATACTTATATATGACTTGAACAATAGATCAATAGATCATAGAAGGGTAGGAGGGTGGGGTGGGTGGTTTTGATTTACTGATTTACTGATTTAACTGCTTAAGGTATGTAAAAATTCGCATTTTTTAAGCTATAAAATAAACAGCATAAAATGTTTTTCGTAAAGCAAAATATTTAAGAAACAAACAAAAATAAATAAGTTTGAAATAAAGTTCGAAAAAAATGACTTGAATCACATCAGATCAAATAGATCAATAGATCAATATATCAATTGATCAATAGATCAATAGATCATAGAAGGGTAAGGAGGGTGGGGTGGGTGGTTTGATTTAACTGATTTACTGATTTACTGCTTTAAGGTATGTAAAATGCATAATTTTGTTATATACATAAAAGAATAAATTTTTAGTAAAACAAAATCTTTTAATCAGAATAAGCAAAAATAAATAAAAGTTTTTAAAATATATAGATTTTTAATAAATATAATACAATAAATAAGACTAAATAATAAATAAATACTTAACTTTTACAAAATATAAATATAAAGAATATAGGAACGTAAAAGAAAATACATAACAAAACAAATGTTTATATTTAACATGTGAAAAATGTAAATGTCTTCCAGTGACGTTTAGAAAATGTTACACATCTGCTTGACATCATAGAAATAGCAGCCATGTGATCAGTAAGTTAGTAACGATGATTGCCAGTCCTAATGTATTAAGTAAATTGTCTATAATTATTGTGTGTGTTGTGTGTGTGTTGTGTGTGTGTGTGTGTGGTGATGTGTGTGTGTGTGTGTAATAATAATAATAATATAATAATAATAATATAATAATAATAATAAATAATAATAATAATAATAATAATATAATAATAATAAATATAATAATAATAATAAAACTACTGTTTAAGAGAATAAAAACAATTTGTTAAGGTAGCACAAAGGGAACAAGGGTAATAATTATTTACCTTCTCATGTGCAAAAGGTTATTGGAGCAAGGAATAAATCTCGTTACCTTCTCATGTGTCAAAAGATATTGTGTACAAAGTAATAAAATCTCGTTGCCCTTCTCGTGTGTCAAAAGATATTGAGAAAAGTAATAAATCTCATTACCTTCTCATTGTAAAGATATTGGGAAAGTAATAATCTAATTCCTTCTCAATGTGTAAAAGATATTAGGATTAAATGAGATTCCTGAAATTTCATTGGGCTGTGGTCCCGTGATGGCATAGCAAATACGTTCTTGCATGTTTAACCCTTGAGCGTCCAAGATTCATAATGTTTAGGTGTCGATGGAGAGCAATTTCCTACCATGGTTTTCGTTGTTTGATCTGCAGGCGTGATCGCATGCGTTATGGTGTTGTGAGATTGAATAATTAATAATAATAATATAATTTATAATAATAATAATAATAATAATATAAATAATATAATATAATTAATATAATAATAATAATATAATAATATAGTAATATAATTATTTAATATAATAATAATAATATAAATATAATAAAATAATATCTTAGCGATTGTGTATAGTAAAGAATGAGATTGCTATGGCGACTTCTGCTTGGTAAGTTGAAACTTCTAATTTTAGTTACATTGTTAAAGAATGCAGTATGGCTTAGGCTAGATGAGATATTATTTTTGTTTAGTTTTCAATATTACATGTTTTAATGTAAAATTAACATTTAAATGTTGAGATATGTTTGAAAAGTGTTGTATATTTTCATTTAATTGAACGTTTGATATATTTAACAACAAACAACAAAAAACAACAACAACAAACAACAAAACAAACAAAAACAACAAAACAGCAAAACAACAACAACAACAAACGTAACATCAAACAACAAAACATCAAAAAAAAAAAATCAAAACAAATGCTACAGTCCAACAAACAACATCAAACACTGCAACAAATGCAACAACAAACGCGACATTTCAACAACAATAGCTAGCAGCAAAGAATTTATTTTTGTTATGTTATACAAAATATGACCTGAATCAATAGTCAATAGATCAATAAGATCAATAGATCAATGATTACTGAATGGGGAGGGTAGGGTGGGTGGTTGATTTACTGATTTACTGATTCTTCTTTTACTGATTTACTGATTTACTGTTTACTGCTTTAAGGGTATGTAAAATGCAAAAATTTTAAGTTATAAACATAAAGAATAAATTTTTAGTAAAACAAAATGTTTAGAGAATAATAATAATAATAATTTTTATAGTAAAATAACAAAATATAAATTTTTATGTAAAAACATAATGTTTAGAGAAAACAAAACAAAATAATAAAAGTTTTTGTGTTATTTTCAAATATGGATTTAATGCATAGATCATAGATAGATCAGAATCGGGTAGGAGGATAGAGTGGGTGGTTTTGATTTACTTTACTGCTTTAATGATTTACTGATTTACTGATTTAAGGTTATGTAAATGAAATTTTTAAGTTATAACTAAAAAGAATATTTTTTTGTAAACAATATTTAAGCACAAAAAATAAAGTATTAAAGTTTAAATTGAAAACAAAAATTAAAACATAAAGAATAAATGTAAAATAAAGTTATAAATAAAAATAGCAAATATATTTAGTTGACGTTAAAAAGAAACGAGATTTTGAAAATAGAATGTCAGTCTGAGGTTAAGCTATGTTACAAATCTTAGCACGGCAGGCTCGCACGCTTTAGCACCGGTGCTGTACAGGCTCTGTCTTCCTTCTTCTCCATTTCTCTCTTATGCACTCCGTGCATCTCTTCTTCTTTTATTTCAGTTAGGGGACCCACCTCCGGCTGGTTCCCAACACCATTCTTCCTCCTTTCTCGTTCTTCTTCTCCTTCTCATTCTCCTTCCTCCTTCCACAGTCTTCTCTTATGCACTCCGTGCATTTCTACTTCTTTTATTTTTACGATGGGGACCCCTCGGTAGGGATCCCAAGCTCCAGCTGCTAGTCCAGCTCGATTCCAAATCCTTTCTCATCTTCTATACATTATGCAAATTTCATCCTTCTAAGAATGCTTCGCATCCGTCTGGCGCGCCCCTTCTCCGAAGGGGTGCAAAAATCCGGAACCTCGATTCCAGGCAGACGGAGTCTGCGGCGGCACAAACAGGCAACCGGAATAGATTACATCGCGCAACTATTTTACTATTTATTTATTATTAATAATATTTTAATTTTTTTTATTTTATTTTTTTTTCTTTTTTTTTTTTTTTTTTTTTTTTTTTTTTAATTTTTTTTTTAATTTTTTTTTTTCCAGTTTCCAGTTTCCAGTTCCTGGAAACCAATTAGCACTTTCCAGGTTCCTGGAAGACTTCCAGGATTCCAGGATTTCCGGATTCCAGTCCCATCCAATATTCCTCTGTAACTACAGCGATTAATCGACTGAATTTTAAATAATTTTCTTTCGATTATATTTTTTAGTGTTAAAAGCCAACCAGATCACGTAGAAAGACCATTTAAACATCGATATAGGGGTAAAAAACATCGATAAATCGATTGAAACCGTCAAAAATGATCTATCGATCATTTAAAACCTTCTAGGAACCAAAAAAAACCCTAAGGGGGGCTCCGCCCCCTTTTGGGGGGTAAAAACCTTGAGTTCAGGTTCAAACCTCTGAGTAGGTTTTCCAGACCTAAATTCGGTTTCACCGACCTTAAAAACCCTAACCTTGGCACGTCAAGCTTGAAAAACCAATGTTGCAAAATGTTGCCTTTGCAACATTTGCAACATCCGGTTGCAACTTCCGGATGTCAGTCTGGCTGCTAGTTGTTCCCCCCTTACTACTCATATTGTATTTTATATATTATCATGTAATTTATAGTGGTTTTATTTTATATTCTAAACTATTCTATTTTTCCATATCTTAAGTGAATTATATCGTATCATATATCAAAGCATTATGTATAATTGTGTATGTGATCACATTGCATCACATAGACTAAGTCAACAAATTTTAAGTTTTTTTTTTGCTGCCTGAGACCCTATGAAGGTTGTTGCTTATGCATTTTGTTGCGCTGAATTCAAAAATCATGTTGGTGTTTGCCTATAACGTTAAAGTTTTGCGTTATTATTATATATAATAATATGTTATTATATATATATATATATATTTATATATTATATTATATTATATATTATATATATATATTATATATATATTATATATTTATATATATATATATATATATTATATATTATATATACATATATATTATATATAATATATATATTTATAATATATATATATATATATATATATATATTATTATGTTATATATATAATTATATTTTTTTAATATATATATATATATATATATATATTATATATATTATATATATCCGTATATATATACATATTATATATATATCTTAATATATATATTAAATATTATATATATATATTATATAATTATATATATTATATATTATATATATTATTATATATATTTATATATATATATATATTATATATATTATTATTATATATATAATATATATATATATATTCCAGTAAACAGTGGCCAAACTATTGGATACACAAACAGATGGCTTAAATAAGAAATGTTTATCTCGCAAATTATATTTGCTCTGAAAATTTCATAATAATAGGACCAATATTAATAAAGATATCGTCATTATTCATGTATGAAATGTCAAAATATTTTTTTTTTTTTTTGGGGGGGAGCATTACGCAAATGAAAATTCGCAATATCTTTTTATTTTATTATTTGTGTTATCAATATTGGATGAAATACACATTTTTAATTAGATCATCTTTTTGAATACCCAACCGTTTTGCGGCTATTCACGGGATTTTCTATCATTTTTATTATTTTTTTTGCATTTTTTTTAATTTTATTTACAATAGACAAAATATGTATAATAGATATATTAGACAAAAACAAATACGAATTTTAAATTCAGCTCAATTAAATATATATGAAAAAGTCTCATATTACTATATATTATATATAATATATATATATATATATATATATATATATGATATATATATATTACATATATTATATATATATATAAATATTTATATTATATATTTATATATATATATATAGTATTATATATATATATATATATATATATATATATATTTGTGTGGCATGTGCATATAATACATAAAACTATATCATATCAATGTGATATTTGTGTAATACTCTGACTTATATGTCACATCATATTACACTGCACATGTTACGTTATATTACACATGTTACATTACATACTATTTATTACTTGTTAAATATTTAAAAATTATGTTACATATTGCATGTTACATATTGCCTGTGACATGTTGCATATTATGTAAGTAGTATTGCCACAGGTTGTGCGTCTACACCCTTTTCGCTAGGAAGGAATAGAGCTATCGGTCTGAAACTTGGAATATAATCTATGTATGGGTTAAGCTCGAAACAGGGTAAATTTCAAGTCGGTAGGATGTATATAGGGGGTACTCCCCCCGACGTGCTAAAAATGGCTTACGCCTTGTTGCTGCTTCCGAGCGGGTGAGATTAGGCTTAACGAGAGTTAGGCTTGAGTGTGATGACGCAATCTCGTCGTAGACGAGATTACGTCCCCCTGAGTACGTAGCCCCCTAAAAAAATTAAATTGATCGTAGAAGTCTGAAATTTGGATACGAAGAATCGATTCCTGAAGGGAATCTATTCTGAGTCGAAAACGATTCCTGTAAGGACTCGTTTTTTACGCACTCTGGCTCAGGCTTCGGCTCCGGCTCAGCCTCTGAGTCCAATATATATCTATAGAGGCTAGAGTTATCGTATTGGAGTTAAAATTTGGAGGAGGGTTAGATGGTGACGTAAAATCTCGTAGACGAGCTTACGTACCCCTTGGGTCCCCCCGAAGGAGGGACCCACCCTCTAAAAAATAAACTTGACATAGAAGGTCTGAAATTTTGGTTAGTGTAATAGAAAAGGAGAAAGGATCTGATCTGTAGCGTTTGAGTTGACAAATGGCTTCCGGTGCTGGCTCCGGTGCGGTGCTGGATGTAATATTAGTATAAATACGTACAATATTGGTGTTAAATATATGTTTCTATATGGTATAGATTTTCCACTAGGGGTGTTGAAGGCTCCTCATGGCAAAGGAGGGTGCGTCAGCAGCCCTCTGATCTACAGCGTGTGCGCGCCCGCAGTGCGCGCTGCCAGTAGACCGCCGCGAACCGCCGGAGTAAGCGCGCCCGGCCGGCGCGGTCCGACGCGAAATGGGCGCGTGCGCGCGCCATCGGTCCCGCATGTGCTATCCGGCATGAGAACGCCTGCGTGTTCTGTTTTCAACTTAATTTTTTTCAAAATTTATTAATTTTTTATTTTTTTTTTTAATTTTTTTTTTGCTTTACTAAAAAAATTAAGCTTTTCATGTTTATAGCGTAAAAAATTTCTACCTACAATCAGTAAATCAGTAATCATACTGCTCCAACCACACTTCTGTCCATCCGTGATCTATGATCTATGCATCATTGATATAAAAAAACTCATAATTTTTTTATTAAAATTGCTATGTTTTTACATACTTAAATCAGCTAAAATCAGTAAATCACCAATCTCCAGATACCTTCTGTCAATCCGTGCTCACTTGATCAATTGATCTATTGGTCTATTGGGTTCAAGTCATATTTTTTATTACAATTGCTATGTTTACCAACCCTAAATCAGTAAATCAGTAATCAACAACATCCCCTCCAAAACCCCCTCCCCTCTCCCATCTATTTGTCTATTTTCTATTTATTTCAGGTCATATTTTTTTTAAAATTTCTATGTTTTTACATAACTTACACAGTAAAATAGTAATCTACCACCCCGCCTCCCATCAACCCCTCCCCCTCCATCTATTGATCTATTGATCATTGATTCAAAGGCATATTTTTTTTTAAGAAGTGTATGTTTTAAACATACTTTAAAACAGTAAATCTATAAATCAGGATCATGATATCCTCCCTTCCTCATCTTCCCTTCATGATCTATTTTCATGATTTAGTGAACATTTATAACATAATGAACCTTTTCTTATTTGTTAGTGTTCAGGTATCAATCTAGAATGGACGTTGGTAAATTTATGTTCCGCGCTCCTGCTACATGTCTTGTGTCTGGTCCTACAGGGTGTGGGAAAACCTTTCTGTTATTAAACATTTAAAGAGGTTCCGAGATTTTCGAACAACAACCTGTTAAAATCATATGGTGCAACAGTGTTTACCAAGAAAAGTTTAAAAGATTACAAAGATGTAATCCAATTTCACGAGGGGTTATATGACATAAAAGCTCTTCAATGTTTACCAGGGCATAAAATATCATCCTTGATGCTTGATGCTAAATTGAATGAGGATATAGAAGAAACTTTCACAGTTTACTCTCATCATTTAAACATCCACAGTATTTTTTATAACGCAGAATATCTTTCATCAGAATAAGTATATGAGGGATGTGTCTTTAAATACACAGTATTTAATCTTGTTTGGGCAAAGAAGGGATATGAGTTAGGTCAATGTTGTGGCTACCCAAATGTTCCCTACTCAACGTAAAGTTTCCTAAAAGTATATAAAGAAGTTACTTCATACCTCACCGTTATTTACTCTGTGAGCTTCATTCCTCAGAACCACGCATAGAGTTTTACTTGCGTACAAATATCTTACGTAACGAGATTGAACAGTATAATAGCTGATATGAGTACTTCTAGTAGCAGATTATTTAACCTCTTAATGAGAAAATTTAAAACCCTGAACTTCTGAGAAACGTAAAACTTGATTGTTGAAGATGGAAAAATTTATACAATGATATAGGCAGAAGTATGCCTAAATCTTATAAAAGGGCAATGTTCCTTTAAACAGACCTCAGAAGGTAAAGCTGCGTCGTCATAGAAACATCATTAAAACACTCGTAACGTAAGAAAAACTTAAAAATAAAAAGAAGCTATTACAGAAAGGTGGAGGGGTGTTCCTACCTTTACTCTTTTCCGTTATAGCTCCTTTGATAACCAAGTGGCTTGCTCAATGATGAAGAAGGTAGTGGTTTTACCCTACAGCGATTATGAGAAGATGAAATATAACACAGTCCCTACCTCTACAACACAACAACAACCAACAACAACAACAACAACAACAACAACAACAACAACAACAACAACAACAACAACAACAACAACAACAACAACAACAACAACAACAACAACAACAACAACAACAACTACAACAACAGGATGCACATCAACAACAACACAACAACAACAACAACAACAACAACAACAACAACAACAACCATTTGAGCATCCTCAATCAGGCCATCAACTGCAACAGGGTGGGTATAACCCTTTTCAACCATTGAGTTTATATGATCCTCAAGTTGAGCAGATAAATAATTACGAGAAGGAACTGCATCAAATATTAAACTCTGATGTTAACATTCATGAAAAAAAAATCCTATATCAAAATGCTAATACAAAAATTAGTAGATCTAAAAGTTTTATTAAATTCACCTAAGGAAGATTCAGCTCTAGTAGCAGATACTAAGCCTATGGTGAAAAGAGAAGATAATTTTAAACATGTACTCCAGGAAAGCTTGCCCATGAGGAGTAAGAAAACGGGTATAGCTCTATATAATATTTTAAAAGATCAGATTACATGGAATGAACTGGTCAAATCTTAATTGAGGGAGAAAGTCATGACTGGATCGAATATGTGACAGTTGATATCCCAATCTCTCTCGTGTTGGCAGAAGGCTCCCTGTAGCAGGATGGAACAGGATCAAAAAGAACTTCGACTATTAACTTTTACGAGAACTTTAATTCAGAAAAACAAAGATTAGCTGATCTGGATAATATTCCAATATCTCCTAGAGCTGATGCAAGTCCCTCTGGTACTTCTTTTGCATCGGATAGATTAAAGCTGATAAGTAAAAGTACATTACGTTCAAGTGTTGGAAGAATAAGATAAAAATCATACCTCGCTTCAAAATGGATTAGTTCCTAATTTTTATATGACTGTATTATTTGTAATTTAAAATTATGTATATAACCTATGTTATCTTTCTGTATACACATGCTATGTTTTTTAGACGTAATTTAAAATAGTTAATATTATTTTGTAATTAAAAATAAAATATTTCATATATACCATTTTTGCTTTTTTTAAATATCTCTAAAGCTAATAAATGAATTATTTTATTGTTAATGTCATTGTGAATCATGGAGGCTAGGAAGCGGTCGATAAAATATCATTGATGTGAAACAGCCAATCAGTCGGGGGTTTTTCAAGGTTTTGCATCAAGTTTCCCACAAATAATAAAAAGAATTGAAAAAATATTTTGAAGGTGAGGATGCTTTTACCTTCATAAACCTATACGAAAAAAATTTCAGACACGGAAAACCATAGCGCGACCCATTTAGATAGCGTATGGCACTAGACTTAGACCGATATGCATAAACTATAACTTACAATGAAGGTTATCAATATATTCTTTTTGTGGTAGATGTATATTCCAGATACTTATTGTTTTAAGGGTTTTAAAAGATAAAAAATTCAAGACTGTGAGTGATGCAATGAGAGAATTATAAATGAAGATGGTAGATATCCTAAAATGATATGGATCAGATAAAGGTTCAGAATTTTTAGGTAAAGAGTTTCAAGAAATAGTTACTGAGTATGACATAGGGTATTACAACACATTTTCAGTTAATAAAGCAGCTATAGTTGAAAGAGTACAACGAACTATAAAAGAAAGAATGCATAGGTATTTTACGAAGATGAATACATTTGAATATTTTGATATACTACAAGACCTGGCTTACTCTTATAATCGGTCTCATCATAGAACACTTAAGAATACCCCTATAGAGATGGTGAAGACAAAACCCTTTGTACCTATCAACCCAAAGGGAAAAATAAAAGATAACACAGGTATTAAAGTAGGAGATTATGTGAGAGTATCCAGGACTGATGAAATTTTCAGAAAAGGGTATGAAGCTGGATGGTCGAGAGAAGTTTTTAAAGTAGATACTATCAGAGAATTCCCTAGAGACAGGTTAAAATTATACTATCTTGAGGATTTAGACGGAGAAAAAAATAAAAGGAGGATTCTATAAACAAGAAATACAGAAAATACGATTTGATCCTAAGAGTCATGAGTATAAAATAGAAAAAATATTAGGATCTAAAGGGAAAAGTAAAAATAGAAAGTATCTTGTCAAATGGGTAGGTTACCCTGTGAAGTTTAACAGTTATATAAATGCTAGCGAAATTAAGAAACATTGATCAGTTTACTTTGTGAACATGGATAGTGAAGATCATTTCTATTTAAAACGTTGGCCTGCCTCGGCTTCTATGGATTATATCCGAAAATAAAATATCAGACTTTACTACAGAGTTATTGAGTCCTATAAAACTCGAACGAGAAATGTACGAAGTTGGGTTATGCGAAATGATACTGGATTCTCGCGTAGAGAATATCTGATTCGCAATAACGGCCATTTGTAAATATTTAGAAGTGTTGAGCAATTTAAAACGTACTTAAAAATTTAACACAGATATGAAGAGTTATAGAGAGAGCAAAGATAGAAGAATCATTTCTTTGAAAGATATTTATTAAACCGTCGGTCTTTATACACTTCTATTACCGACGAGTTTCGTAGACTAACCAAACAATTTAAATCAAGTCGTATATTGTAAAGATTTAGTATTTCTGGTTAATAGAACATTCAACGAGGACAATGTGTTAATCACCTTAAAGTCTCAAAGCTCTAGTAAACGAAAGATGAAGTTTATTTATTTTCCACACTTAGACTGGTTTCCGTAAATGTAGTTTACTTACGTGATGACTCAATATTGAGAATTAACGATATCAAGAGCCTCAAAACGAATTGATCTTTATCCCCACGATGGACAGAGTATTTAGATAAAGCTTGTAGCAAAAGCATCACAGATGATTCATTCAATCTTGTAGTGACCCTTCAAAGATGGTTACCATGACCCTGGTGTAGACATATGTTACAGCGACTTGTAAGAACCCAGTATGGTTGGACACCACTAAGGCACAGTTACTAAGAGTGATACAATTTTCTAAAGATGACAGAGTTATAAGTTTCCTAGTGTACACTATATACCTCTGAATAATGCTCAATTTAGAACCGTGAGAGTGTATATAAGAGATGTTGAAGGGAACCCTTACCCATTCACACATGGTACGGCCGTGTGTAAAGTGCATATACGGAAGAAGCTCCGTTAGTGTAAAGACTCTAGTTCGTAAATAGCTGTATATGAAATTGAGAAATTGTAATCATGACTCTCCGAGGATCATTTCTATCTAACGCTAACCTCATCACCTCTATGGCCTACTATCCTGCTAAATAAATATCAGACTATTTCAACCCAATTATTGACCCCTATAACTTTGATCGAGAAAATGCTATGAAGCAGGATTAAGTGAATTAATTCTCGACGCCGATATAGAGAATATTTAGAGTCCCCTTCTGCCTTTATAATATTTAGAAGCGTTAAATATGTTAACAATGTATAAAAATTAATGCTAATACAGACATTATCGAACATGATGAAAAAAATATTTCTATGAAAATATTTCTCATAAGTCGGGGTTTTTACAATTCGGTTACTGATGTGTTCACCCACCTTAAACAAAATTTTGAAACAAATTTTATGTAAATTTAGTGTTTCTTGTTAATAAAGCAGTTAACGAAGATAACGTGTTAAATCACCTTAAAATCTCAAACTCATGTGAACTTGAAAGATAGAAGTTTATTTTATTTTCCATTCTTCTAGCATGTTTTCGTAAATGAAATTACTTCAATGTAGACTCATATTGAGAAATAACGATATCAAACCATTCTAATAAAGGATCTAATACGTTTATACCACGATCGGAAGAGTATGTCTCAAAATGACACGAGAGTTCATTAATTTTGGTATGCATGCCTTCTAAGCCAGTTTCAAGATCCTGGTATGGTCTATGTTTATACAGATATTTAATAGACCATCAGTAATGTAGGGAATACTAAAGCCTCTTTTGTTAAGGGTAGTTCATTTTCCTAAAGAATAGAGTTATAACTTCTTCTAATGTTCACTACTACCGTTGAGTAAGACCGAACTGAGTTCGATCGTATTTATTAAGAACGTGAAGGTAATCCATTCCATTCACAATTGGACAAGCAGTGTTGTAAATAATATTAGAAGGAAGCTCCGTTAAATAATAATCATGGAAAGAGAACGAGTCTTCAGGGGGTCAAGAATGCAGAGGGGATATGGTTTAGGTGGATTTTTTGCTTCGTTGTTCAGACGTGCTATCCCTTTGTTTAAATCAGGAGGCAAATACCTCGCTAAAAAAGCAGCTAGGACAGGTATAGATACGTTCCAAGATATTATGGGCGGTATCGATCCACGAACAGCTGTAAAACGTCGACTGGCCGATGCTTCTGATGAAATGTTAGATGATGTTAAACGAAAAATACGACGTAAGATGACTGGTCAAGGTGTAGGTCGCCGTAAAAAACCTATAAAGAGGAATAGGAAAGGACCAATAAAGAAAAAGTGTATTGATGTTTTTGCCCTTTAATAACAATTCTAAGTGGCAACTTTTTACATAAACAGGGACAACCTGTAACTATTTCGTATATAAGGAATGTTTAAGTGACAACCTGTAACTATTTCGTATATAAGGAATGTTTAAACAGATCTCTCATCATTATACATCCGGCGATTGTACCAGCAAGATGCATTTCCTCCATACCTCCAGCCCGGACTGTTGTAAGAGTGAATTGGATCTCTTCTCAGTGACCCCTACACAGATCAGTGTGAGTGAATCCAACTTTATTAGTGTTAATCCTGTTCACGCAATCACAAATACAGATGTACCTCTCGAATTCAATATCACAGGCACTTCTGACCAATATCTTGACCCTTCGAATGTATTTTTATATCTGAAGACTAAGTTAGTAAACGAAGATGGTTCAGATCTCATAGGAACCGATCATATAGTATCCACCGAGACAAATTTCCTGTATCCGTGTTTTAATCAACTTGAGGTGTTTTTAAATGAAACATCTCTAGGAGCATCAGCTGCAAGTTACCCTTATCGAAGTTATATTGAAACTTTACTAAATTATTCTCAAGATGCTAAGGAGTCTCATCTGCAATCATGTGGATATTACAATTTAAAAGATGCAGAGAAACATAGAGCCATCGCTGCTAAATCTAAAAATAACACGCATGAATATTACGGACGTGTAAACGGAGATATATTCTCTCAAGAAAGACTTATTCTACCATCAGTGGACGCCCGCATCAGGTTAACTAGATCTACACCTGAATTTGCTCTTAATGTTAAAAGTGCTGTTTTAGCCACAACTACTGCACCAAAGCCTATCTTTAAATTACTGGATGTTTATCTTTATATTCGTAAAGGGATGGTTGTTTGATTTACTGATTTACTGATTTAGGGTATGTAAAACATAACAATTTTAATAAAAATATGACTTGAATCAATAGATCATTAGATCAATA